>JABSTQ010003611.1:0-55455 GCA_013358835.2 Ixodes persulcatus
GGGGGGGGGGGGGGGGGGAGGGGGAGGGGGGGAGGGGAGGGGAGTGGAGGGGGTTCTAGATCTTGGTTGTCGCTCATTTTACTATTCACATGTGGATGAACTCGCATGTTATAGAGAAGAGCAGCAGCTCCAGGATTTGAAACGGATCATGTGTAGTATCCATTAGCGGAAGAGATCGCCCCGACCAGTTCTCAACTCGAAACCTTGCTTGTCAGAAAGACTACGTAGGGGAAATAGGGAAATATTTGAACTGGCTTTGTTATATTGTCACGGAGGACAAGTGATGAGGCGGCGAATAACTGAAGAAACTAAACGTTTAATTGGGCGAACTTGTGCCCGAAAATAAAGAAGGAAACAGAAGATAACAATAGAGCGTCGCGGGCGTCGAAGTCGGCGTAAGCGCAGAGTCGAACGCTGGGGCGAGACTGAGTCCGGTTGGTTACGCGGAGCCCCTTTTGTGCACGCGTGGGCTTCTGGAACATTCGACCTGGAACATTCGGCGCGCAGAACATTCTAACCTAGAACGAGCAACACGGTTCTCGAAATTACCAGAAATCTAAATTGGAAGAATAAATAAAAGATGCGGCGCTGCCAGGGTTCGAACCCTGGGCTTTCTGCGTGGAGGCCACGCGCGATAACCGTTAGGCCACGAGCGCGCTGCCTGCTTGGTCAGCTGCGCTCGCGGCAATATTTTGCATCCGCTTTAGACATTCTTCGGTTCTGGTTCTCCTACGGGCTGCGTGTAGGTACCGTAAACAGGATTTTTTTTATTATTTCTGTGTGTGTGTGCGTGAGGGGGACTTTGAACCGAAGAACTTACGAAGCTACATTCTGCTCCCTCAAACTTCGCCCTGAATGGCCTTTGTCCACGCACTGGGGCTTCCCTGGGGCTTCCCAGTCCCAGTCCCAGCGCGAAAAAAAAAGAAACGAACATTCCACAGAAATTGTACATACAAAGGGGTTGACCTCGTTTCTTACAGCTCCGCAAAAATCTTTTTTTCTGTTCGAAAAAAGAAGCAAATTTTATTTTTTTCATTTCAGAAAAAGGCGTGTGCAAGGGGTTAGAAGTAATTTTTATTACTTCAAAAAGTAATCAGATTACTCTTGTGATTACTGCCTAATAAAAGTAATCAACTGATTACAAAATTACTTCAAAAAGTATTCGATTACAAGTAATTTGATTACTTGTAATGCGTACGGTACAAGTCTGCATGTATCACTATTGCATGATGCACGTTTAAGATGTCAGACAAGCAGTGGTATACTGCACTGTCTTTCATCTCCAACGAAGACACCAGATGCCCTCAGAGCTGACTAACTTCTTGCTGTATAAACATAGACACAACAGAATTACAATTGATGGCTCCGTTGGTCGGCACTTTTTGAACGTTGCAAAAAAGTGTAACCATCTATAGTCATCAGCAGACTCCTAGCGAAAGGCCTGATAAGGCTGTGAAGGCGATATTTTTGTTGATTCTATTTTTTTGTGTGTGCTATGTTAGCGCGCGTGGTCAAACGCTTGCATACGCTACAAGCGTGGCTCGTAAGCACCCTAAGATTGTGCAGGGTTGAGCAGAGATATCCTAGGGTGCCTCAATGTCCTTCTTTTTAGGGTGATGCCACCCTTTGTACCGTTGCCGACAGCACGCGCTCATGGGGAAAATACAATGGAATCGACGAAAACAAAATGTCGCCATAGCACAGCCAGCGCCACAAACCCGTGCCGGGACACGCTCTTTCACGCGCTTCTGAACAAAAAAATAAAAATAAACGTGTGGGACAAATTGGCCAGGAGGAGGAGGAAAACTTTATTCAAAAGCTCAGGTCCGAGCCAGATGTCTCCACCCTAAGCAAAGCGCACATGAAGGCACCCTATTAATATGTATTTGGAAATAAAAAAAAATAGTTGAATCAGTTGCAAAGAAGGCCAAAATACTTATTCCGAACAACATTTATTTTATGTAACATTATTTCAGATATTTTCATTCTCTGTAGTCCTTGTTTGGTGGCTAGTGGATATGAAAAACAAAAAAGAAGCATGAATTCTAATATTTTGAACAATTACAATATAGTTTCTTAACCAACAAACAGGTGCTTACTCTGAGATGCAAATTGAATTTTGACGTTAACGTTTTGGCGCCCAAAACATTCTTTTTTTTTTTGTAAATTTAACACTTCCCGTTTTGCGGATTACTAAGAAAACCAAACGGGCCATTAATAGGCAGAAGATATGTTTCTACCTAAGGTGAGGTGTACGTTTCTTCTTTTTTTTTTTTTTCTCTTCACCTTTCTAATTTTTAGGCAAAATCAAATGAACCTCTAAATAACTTTAGTGTCTTTATAAGTAACCTCGGGAGTTCACTATACTATTGTTTGTTACGAACACCTCTTTCAACAGTGATATTACTATGTCACGGTGGAACGAAGCGGTGCTACCTTATCTGTCTGGAAACAAATTGGGGTGTGTGTATGTTTATACAGCCTAGAACATAGTCTGCCTCAACGGGCGACTTGGTGTAGTAGAGCCGCGCCACTTGCTTGGACAGAGAACTCCTTGGTACAGTTTACGGGTGGGAAACGGTTGCTTCTTGTTGCTTTTGACTCGGCGCGCAGAAGTGTGGACCTCTTCGACGAGGTCCACACCTCTGGACGTGCAGAAGTGTGGACCTCGCCACTAAATGAGCGCTGCTTATGGTCGGCACTCTGTTCCCCAATATTGCTGTGGGCGCCGCCATCTTGGTGCTTGTACAGAGCAGACGCAACTGCCGATCGTCATGTTTAAAAAGTGCAACTTCCTCGGCATTTGATTCGGTGTTAGGAAGCTCATGCAATATTGCTTTGCTCTGTCGCGAAGCGTTTAATCATTTGTGGAGGACGTAAAAGCGTTTCCTGTGATTTCAGATAAATGTTCAGATAACTGGCAGCCATGATTTTAAGCCACAATATGGACAAGTGTCGTTACCCTGAAGCGTAGCTTATTTAGAGGCACTAGGGAAGATGATGGCGGAACAGCGCAGCACTGAGCTAGATTTCAGACGCCATGTACTTCCATATATAGTGCCACTAAATAAGCTACGCTTCAGAGTAACTACGCTTGTTCATATTGTGGCTTAAAATCATGGTTGCCAGTTATCTGAAGAATTAACTGAAATCGCAGGAAACGCTTTTCCGTCCTCCACAATTGTTTAAACAGTTCGCGACAGAGCAAAGCAATTTTATATGAGCTTCCTATAACACCGAATCTAATGCTGAGGAAGTCGCACTTTTGAATCATGACGATCGGCAGTTGCGTCTACTCTGCACAAGCACCAAAATGCCGGCGCCCACAACAATGTTGGGGAACAGAGTGCCGATACTCTAAGCGCAGCTCATTTAGTGGCTTAGTTCTTCCCAGAAGTGGCGCACGGCACGTGTCTCTAGCATTTCCACAAAAATGATTGGCGCCACTTTTCCCAGGATAGATGGGCTTTACTCCACACAACCTGAGAGCGGGTTTGCAAACCAGTATTCAGACGAAGAGCAGGCCGATATACGACATAGGAAGTGCAAAACTGCACTTTATTTCTTTTTTGTTTTCTAGCTTTAAATTAAGCTCTATTTTTTTTTTTTTTTTTTTTTTTGCAAAACAACGTTTGCGTGTTAAATGTGGTGGTCCAAACGGCCGCAACGCCGCACCTTGTGCTTTCGATAATTTCGAACGTGGACGGAACTTCGAATTCATTCGGAAATCAGAGCTTATTCTACGTTTTGTAAGCCACTGCAATCTACGTATGTTCTGGCTCGTATCTCTGCGCCGCCTGTTGACCGCTTCCTCCAGCGGCGGACGCAGAGCGAAGAAGATCTAGCTCGAGGTCGGCGGCGAACAGCCCGTGGCCCGAGCCCACCCTGAGCAACTCGTTTGTTCCGGAAAAATTCTGCGCCATCTATGAGGAAAAGGGTACAAATAAATAGCGGTTGAATCCCCCTTAATGCTACTCCTATGCAAAATGTTTTCGGTTTCAGTTACGCCGCATAGACTTTTTTTTTTTGTATACAGTAGAGCATCTTTTTTAATCCTTTGTCTCCCACAGTAACGACTCTAATCTATGTGATTGATCTCGTGGACTCCAGCTTTGTTCTCAACACTAATTTATATTGCCACGAATGACGAGGTGACGAAACAAAGAATAACTGAGGAAACTGAAATGTTTAATGGGGCGAACTTGTGCCCAAAACAAAAAGGAAACAGAAGATAACCACAGAGCGTCGCGGGCGTCGAAGTCGGCGTAACAGCAGGATCGAACGCTGGGCGAGATCAGCGTAACGGCGTTCCAAGGAACGGCGTTCCTGGAACGCGTTCCTTTTAAAAGGAACGAAGGAACGCCGCCTGTTCCATTTTGCATCGGTGGGACTGGAACGGGAACTCGTTACTTCTTTACTGGAGCGGAAAAAGGAACGGCGTTCCTTTTTTTCGTCCAGTAGGGTAATTTTTATTTCATTTTTAAGAGTATTTTAGAAGTATTAAAACAATATATTTACGAAGAGCAGGATCTCGTTAACGTCTTGGTTACTTATCTTAGGGATTTATTTTGTGTGGTCTTCGCTTGGTAACAGTCGAGTCCAGGAGAGCTATGGACATCGACTCTTTTCTCAGTGTTCGAGACTGCGGTACAAAAGGCAAAACTTTTAGTCGAAGAAAAAGACACAGAAAGAGGGACGTCTCAAACTCGGCTGCTGTCTTTACATCCACGAATTCTCATACACCCAGCAAACTAAGGCCGACAGCGCAGCCATCACTGAACTTCCACAAAGAGACCTACAGTTACAACTAAAGAACAGGTTACCAGACATCGAACAAACCCTTGTATCCAGAACATTGGTCGCTTTCAAGAATTCACAAAAATTAACCTTTATTCCTTCTCTTCTTGTCCCCCACCCTCAAAGTGAACAACGAATCCAACCTTCACGAAGAGCGAATTGTAGTTTTCAAGACTGACCTTCCAAAAGCCCTACCCTCTTCTTCACTCGCTCGTCTTGCGGACAGCAACACCGAGAAGCAACTGTTGTTCAAGGGGAACTCCGCCGATTTTTTGGTAGACTTCGATTTGGCTGGAAATTGGCAGACCGCACCCATAACCCTTTCTCAAAAGATAACCAAAATATTTTATAGAAATAAAATTGTTCCGTTAAGTTATTGAATTTTCAAGTTACGCCGGCCGCGAGGCTCTTCTGGCAACAATGAAAAATCCTTACTTTTCCCTACCCGCGTACGTCACGAATGTGCAGGCGCACAAGCGACTCCGGCAGCCGGGAAGTGGCTTTCCGTGCGCCAGTGATTGAGATTATTTTTTCGCAGCTTCAAGGTTGAAAGTTCCTTTGCAATGGGCAGGAATTTGTGCTTTGGGATAGATTGTAGAAACAGTGCCGAGAAAAAGCTTCTTTTTTACCCTTGTTTTCGTGGGGGAAAGAATGCGTTCCCCGGCAGCAATGAAGCCCAGCCACATCAAGGTGCTTTTGCGCGAGTTGTGTGCCGAGAGAACTAGTGTCACTTGAAACATACTCACTTATGCTCGGAATACTTTACAGCCGCGTACTGCGAGTTAAGGACCCTTCAGCAGCTGGAACAGCTTCAAGAGCGGCAAGCGCAAACTCAAGCCGGCTGTGAACACTACGACATCCGTCCAAAAAAGAGCGCTAATAATATCGAGAAAAATAGTCATTTTTCACAGTCACATGTGTTATTCACAATTGGCCCAGTGATTTTTTTTTTTAATTTTTTATAAACACTATTTCTGTTTCGGACATCGAATCTAGCTCGGGCTACTCTCGGAGTTCCACTCACGCGGCCGATATATTGAAGACGAGAAATGAAACGTCAGTTCAAGTTCGAATTTAGACAGGACTTTCGACATATTGCTATTCCTGTCTGCTATTACTGAGGCTTATGGAGCAGGTGTTGAGCTCCATTAATATACGATATAGCCTTTGCCTGGTTTGTCAAATGGTTGGCGCGCAATATTCTCTGCAGAAGAAGTGATGAAAACGTCTTTAATTTATTCTATAGACCTTTCCATCTCAGTAGTTACCTGATCGGCGGATAGAGGGCGCTGGCGCACTCGCCGCCATTGGGTGGCTTCAATTTGATTGGTTTCGGTTTCAGCGTTCTCGTGGCTGTGTTTATGTGTTATGTCAGTTTCGCATAATTTCGTGATAAAAATTTGCTCGTTATAGCACACGACTGATAAAACTGTAGTACTCAGCCAATTTGAGAACCACGTAGTGTTTTAGGTTCATATTCGCGGACTTTTTTACGGACACATCACGATGCATCTGGTCATGATCGTCGTTGATTTCGATCAGGTTCGGCGGCGAAACGATTATGATGCACAAGGAGGATTCCAATCGTCTACGGCCGTACCCACTGACCCAAGTTTTCATAAAAATGAAATAATAAAGAGACTATTGAGTAGATGTATAGTAAAAATGTAGGTCCACAACCTGATTAAAAACCTCCCGAATCGCGAAAGACACACGAAGTCGACAGTTCACTGCTCACTGTCTGATTTTTGCGGACACCAATTTTTTTGGACTTCAGAGACTCGAAATGTATGTTATAATAACGCAGATATTCTAAGAAATAAGTGTTATTGTCTCGGGCTGTGTTCTTTAAAGAAATTAAGTACTCGACAAATATTTCGATAGTCCGTCCTATGTCGGGTGGGAAATTCCTTTAGCTATTGACCCTGCTAAAGTACTTATTAACAGCATTTCGCAACGTTGGTGTTAGAAAATGAGCTATTTGTTTTACTGACATTTGATTGCGACGCGCTTGGCACATGAGGTTAGTGACAGGCCCCTCAATTGAAGTCTGAAATGTCGTCTTTGTGTAAACTTTGCCAAACAAAATTAAAGGGTCCGAGAGAAGTGATCTTCCGTACGTTTGGCTGAAGTCAAATGCTAGGCACGACTTCATGAACCTCTATAGACAGATCTCCATTGAAAATGATGCGATCTAGAATCCACAACGCTGAAATCGGGTGATCTCTATATAGATGGCTTCTTTTTGGTATAACAAAATGTGAGCTCTGGCACTCTCAAACTGCCTGTGACAATGACTGCAGATATGGAACCGAACATGGTGTAGTTTGTCTAAATTCATAAATAAATCAAGCAAACGTTTATATACGTCTAGCAGATTTAGGTGTAATGTCGTAAACAAACAAATCGCCTGATGTGGACGTCGCCATTATCCCGAGCATCAGATGAAATCTGAGTTTAACGTTCGTTACCTATATATCTTATATATCCTATATAATCAAAAGCAACTATTTTAAATTTATTGTGAAGGCAAGGCAGGAGACTTTAGGAAACACACGTAGCTTCATATGCTGAGTAGTATTTTGGTCACATTCTTTAAAATACTAAATGCGCGGTTATACATATACATTGCACCATACTCATTTGAATATTCCGCCGCTATCACTGAGCAAACTTCAGTTGTCATAAATAATTGGGCTTAATATGCGCCATGGCTGACGCTGATTCCTGTACCTCCTCCCTTCTCACACGTATCCGGTACGCCGGCGGTTAAAATAGTACAAATATGTCGCAAAATTAACAGCAGATGTTGTCGTGCACATCATTGTGGCATGCAATTAAGTTGTAAATGTGAGCATTAGGCGGCGATTTACAATAAGCCGAGTAACGCGGTGAAAAGCGACGAAAAACTCGAATACAACGCCTTGGGCAAAGCGCGGAGGCGGGAGTGGAGCGACGAGTTGAAGCCACCTTATGGCGACCGCGTAGCGTGATTCCAAGATGGCAGCGCCCATGCGACGGAGGCTGAAAAGGTCTATAGGAGGTATTCACTGGACGCCATATTTGAGGTTACTTAGAGCGCATGCTCTGAACGAGCTCGCATTAATAGGCTGCCAAGACCGGCAATCTTGATGGTGCGGGGTGTACGTTTCAAAAGAACTGTGGAAGCTCACCGTCAGCACGTGCTCAGCATTAGCGCACACAGATATGGCCGCCAGTGAATACACCCTATTGCGGAGAAATTTTATATAGGGCTAAAAAGTTTTTTTTTAAACGATGAAAATATTAATGTCGTTGAGGGGAGGCATGCAAATTTACAGCTGATGGAAACTGTGCTAAACCAAAGCTTAATTAAAAAAAATCTTATATAGAATTACCCCCTTCTCATGTACTCTCGTGGATGGGTGTTTTAACGCGTTGCATTCTACTCCAAAAGAAAAAAAAAAAAACAAACAAAAAAAACGGGTAACACATTTTTTTAGTAACTTTTGTTAACTTATTTTGAATTAAAAGTTTTATGCTGTCTTTCTGTACCTTACGCACTATTGTATCTTCAAGCAAATATTCTTTATTTGAAGATGAACAGTGTATTTGTGTATTTTATACGCATTCCATTGCACCTTGATGTTTGGCTTGGTGGTTGCAGAGTTCTTTTAATTGTCATTTTAACACGATCTTCATGACCAGTAACGTGCCATCTGATCTACACGAATGCAGTTCATTCCATTCTATACATTTCATATTTTACGAGAATCACAGTCTACATGTGTTGGGTCCCAGCCCAGCACGCACATGTTCATCGCTTTGGAAGGCGAGCAATGTACGCGCCACACGCACGAACACTGAAAATGGCATCGACCAGAAGCGCTTTTCAGAAATGGTCTATAGATCTTTTGCTAAATTACTTAAGCACCAAGGAACATATTCATGCCACAAGAGTAGTTACACGTGCTGGCGCCTGCAACAGTAACTTTTCTAAAGAAAATCTAAAACAAATGGCACGCTCCTTCAGGTTATACGAGCGTGTGGGGCATCTGTACCCACATTCCGAGCATTTTCCGTGGTGCTTTGGCAATTTGTCAAAAAATGTATTGCGTGACTCTTCGACCTTTCTTCGCCAGCCATCTCTAATAAAAAGAGAACAGATTTACTAGCGATATCGCGAGCCGCGGCTCGAGCGTTTCGAGTTGCAAAAACGGTTTGTTCGAAATTCCAATTGCTCCCGTTTTTATTTTTTATTCTTTTTTACTTTCTCATAGTTTAGCACATAGGCCAAGGTCATACTTTGTGCAAATATAGATAATTATCAACTTCAATTAGCACGAACGCCCAGGGTTTCTCGCTGTTAGACACGAGAAAGGCGGCCACGAGCGTACCCGATTGCCGGCCGCGCGCCTCGCTGCACATCCGTGACGTCACGCTTGGGTGGCGGGGAAAACATGGGGAAAAACTAGGGAAAACGATATTTCGGTTTCGGCAGCAAACAAAATATCACTTTTTTAATTAACTAGAGTGAATGTGGGAGAACGAGATAGCATTTTGGAATCAGGAAACCATTCGCATTCAGATTATGCCTTTGGATTAGGTAGCTCGAAAAATTGGCGGAGTTCCCGGGGTACGGAAAAAAAAAAATTGAAATATTCCAATTTCCTTCGGAAATGAGTCAAGCATGACGGACAATAACCGTAAATGATAATCGCACGTTTGTATTTTGAACGATTGGCTATATTTTTTGTTCCAAATGGTGCACTCGAGCAAGCGCTCCAAGAGAAGCGAACGGAGAACGCGATGCGTCATGGGATATCCGACGCAAACAAAAACAGAAAGAAAAGATTTCCTGCGTTCGTGAAGTAGCAAGGCTAGCGTGGTTATGAGCTTTGCCCTTGGTGGCGTTGTCAGCGTTGTGCTGGTGTCAATAGCGTCAACGCGTTACAACCGAGCCGTTCGAAGTACACGTGGGGTGACGAGCGTGTGGCTGGCCCAAGGAGCACGTGGCTTCCACAACACTGTCAGCTTAGGGTTGAAAGGGGTGGGGAAAGCAACCTTTGTCCGAGTTTTGAGCAACTGGCTAATCTTTTATACTAGTTTTCACCTCAAGAAAAAAGGACGTTTTGCGCATTGTTCATACGCCGTGCGAAGTGGTTCTTACACAATTTGGTTATCGGAGGAAGAAGCGATCCTTTTGGCGTTTGAAACGTATACGCCTTGATTAGATAACATATATCTAATCTAAAATGCACCTAGATATATATTAATTCTCCTCGTAAAAGAAAAAATTAGTAATGCTCCGCGAGGAGCCGAACTTTTTTTACTTCGGTTCTTGAGGTGAAAACGGGTATAGGGGGGGAATGGCTGTATCCGGGTGCACAAACGAGGGTCCGATAAAGAGGGGAGTCCCTCCTTTCCGTCTTCTTGAACTGTTTGGTTCAATGCGCTATTTGTGAGTTGAGGAGGAAAGCTAGGAAGGAAAATGTTGAAATTCCAAAGAGCGGCGCTGCTCCGAAGGAATCTGCTACGTCACGACTACGTAGCACGTTCCCCAACGTTGCTAGATCACCTCCCAAATAGGTTCCGCATGCATCCACCAGGTGCACATTGAAAGATTGTTTAATTAGCTTTAAAATTAGTTTGCTTGTGCCTTTCAACGCAATACTTGTGTTATTGAGGTTATGGCGCAACATGCAACACATTAAAGCTAAAAAAGGCGGGTACGCGCACGTCCGGAGATTACATGTCCCACGGCATAGTCACAGAATTTCCGACGGGGAAAAGTTGAGCTAGTTGGTGATTCATAATTTGGGCGAAACCAGCTGAATATACAATTAAAGGGGGGGGGGGGGGGATGTGGAATGATTTCCGGACTTCGGTCAAACATTTGTGGAAGTTGCCCTCTGACACTTCTAAAGCAAAGAACAGAAAACCGATTTCGCCTGCGTTTCCTATGTCACATTCAATTGGGGCGCACGCAGCACCGAGAAAATGCTGTCCCCAAGGCCGCGCCACCGCGCGGGTGCAGCGCATGATGCACTACCAAGTGAACACGAAGCATTACGCCGTGCAACGCACTTGGCGCGGTCACTTCAAGGGCAAAACAAAAACGGGTGGATCATTGAACAAAATCTGCTGCGAGTGGGGCGGCGGCGCGCGCCATCTAGCGAGAGTCTCCCGAGCCGCCATCTTTACCGAGACGAGGAAGACGAAGCGAGGGAAAGAAGGGGCCGAAGGAGGCGGAGAGCGTTAACTCAAGGCCACACCGGCCCTCAGTGCGCGAAGCTGCACGGTGTCCTTTCGACGGTGCAGCTGGCGCAGCAACGCGCCGCTGTCGTGCGCCGCACGAAGTCCCAAATGAACGTAGTGCAGCCGCACCGACACGACCATCTGATCGCGACGCGTCCGTCGGTGCAGTGCGGTGCGGTGTGGTGTTGTTGTGAAAAAAAAAAAGAAAGAAAGATAAATTTGGCATTTCTGGCACCCCTCGACTCACTCCCAGTCTTCAGGGTCACACCTGGAGGCTGGTTCCCCTCCTAGTGACGTAATTTGGGGTGCCGTGTAGGTTCTCGTGTGCTCTCTCGGAGGACGCTTCTTCTCCCTCTCTTTGCTGAGATTAGCGGGCGTTATGCTGCAGCTTAGAGCCGAGCGAGGTTACGTAAGCTTTTCGCCGTAGTTCCTTCGGCTGCCACTCGCGGCTGCAGGCGGGGTAAAAAGCTCGACTTTTGCTTTGCGATTATGCAGCAGAATCGCGACTTTTTTTTAATGAAGGAGATGTTTTCTCTATCCTCCGGGACACAATAAACAACGTAAAAATGACGAGATGCATATTCTTTTAATCTTAATATCGTTGCACCCCCCTTTAACCATTCATACATATGACAGGAGGAAACAATGCGCATTCAACCGCTGGACTACCAACTGTTTAATGAGTCTTCTTCCTCTTCGACTGGCTTTGTTTGTTCTATTTTTCTTCATTTATTTCTGCGTTCTGCATTTCATGAGAGCCTTCTTTATCGACTAGCTTATGCCTTCTCCTCGATTTTCTACTTGCTAGAAGGGCTGTCGCCTCGCATCGTTCTCCGATCCACCATCGAGGACCAAGGCCTCGCATCGTTCCAGAATGCGGCGGGCATGCACTTGGACACGTTCTTAGAACTTTTACACTTCTACTTGACAGCAACGGTGGTGTCCCACCAAGGACGCCAGTACGTGCAGAGGAGCGGAGTTTGCATAGGTTCCAAATTGGCTCCTTATCTCAGTGAAGTGTTTCTTGGTGCGTGTGGATTTGCCATACAAGAAAGCATCGAAGATTCGAGAATTGCTGCGGTATTCCGGTATCTGGACGACTTTTTTAGTTTTGTGTACTACGGAAGTTGACAAACAAAATGACGGGTGCCTCAATACCATCCTGAGGAGTTTTCAACAGTGTTGCATGGGGCTCAACATCACGTATGAGCTTCCCAAGAGGAGAACCATCAAATATCTTGATTAGGCATTAGAATTCAAAGAAAGACATGTATGCTGGAGATACCAAGCCGGATCGGGAAAAGGATTCCTTCACTTCAACTCAGAGCATTCCAAAAGCGTAAAGCAGGCAGTAGCCACCACCAACGTTGCCACCACAGCCCTGTCATCCAGCCTAAAAAAGTCACGTGAACATAAACTCACACGAAGCTTCTATACACAAGTATCCAGACTTCAGGATGCTGGCTACCCCCAACAAATATTGGCCTCCATATGCGAAAGAATATTTCAAAACATCAAGAAGACTGACGACCATATTGACTCCACAACACAAAAAACGACACGTAAACATTTTGCTGTGGTCCCAGATATTCATGGGATCACACATAGATTAAAAACGATTTCGAGCAGACAGGAAGTACAAGTGGTGTGCTCGGCGCCGAATAGAGCCGATTCGATGTGCTGTAAAGAAAATCAGGCAGTAGTCAACAGAAGAACTGTATGCGGCAACAATCATAAGACCATAAGATCATAAGACGCCCCGTGTGAAAAGGAAGTCATTTACAACATTCCCTTGACATGCGGGCGCTACTACATCGGACAAACGGGGCGCTGCAATAACGACAGAACTCGGGAACGTGCGAACAATCTAAAAAACTTGACGACAGCAGGGAACCTAGCCGCACATTGTCGCGCATGCTCGTGCAATGCCAACCTCGAGCATGTCACCATCTTGGGGCGCCACAGAAACCAGTTTGCCCGCTAGGTGCTGGAGGCTTTGGCCATAGAAGCGAAAGAAGACGAGTGCGTTGGTTCACCACAACGTTACTATAGACCTTTTTTGCAAGTGCGCCGCCATCTTGTATTGTTGTCACTTCCAGTATGGGCGAAAACATTGTTTTGCCTTTGCCACGCCAATAGAAGGCATTTAGGATACAAGCGTAACCGTCACACTTTCTCGTTTTGCCTCCCCTCTATTTGTTTACTATTTTCAGGTTGAAACGTTGGATTATTTTTTCGTCGTCCATACCGGATACGTTTATTATGTGGCTGGGGACGAGAGTACACAGAAAAGGTCTATTAGCGGCGATAAGTTTTGGTGGCGCCCTCCTGTGGTTCCCCGTTCTGACGTCATTACCTAACACACAACAAGTTCGATGGTGTTTGTTTTTAGCATGGTGGAAGCTTGAAATCATTGCGCTCTCAAAGGAACACTGCCAACACCGTCAAAATTAAAGTTCTTTCATTCCTCTTATTTCCGTCGATGATAATCCCCTTTCCTACGTCATAGTCAGCGTTCGGCCAATCGTGGTATAGAACCACTCAGTTGGGAAACTGCCATAGAGCCTGCTCTAAAAAAGTGTCTCCGATCCGTACTCGAGAACCGAGCTAATGGCGATCGCAACGCCGCCATTTCTCCCGCAGCGTCCACTCTCGGAACTGCACGGCTGCACGTCGAGTCGGGCAAAGGCCGGTGGCGCCAGCTCGCAGGGCCATCGCGCAGTAGCTATGTAAAGCAACTTTCATGTTTCAACTCGTCGCTAAAGGGTGGCGCTGTTATCGTATTTAGCTCGGTCTTGGTGGACGCCAGCGGCCCAGGCTTCAAGGGTGAGTTTCCCAACTGAGGGTTTTAGTAACGTTGGTTCACCATGAGTCTTTCTATCCAAAAAAGAGAAATTGTTCCTGCGAGGCGACAGCACTTCTAACAAGTAGAAAATCGAGGAGAAGGCATAAGCTAGTCCAGTGGTTCTCAGCCACTGATGTTTCGCGGACCACTTGCGGATCGGCGGAGATGACGGAGGACCCCGTTCGTGGTGAGAGGAAGGGAAAGTATAGGTTAATTATTATAGTGATTTAATAAGTGGATATAACTAAGTGCTAGTGTGAAGTAGACATTTCTTATTGACATATACACGAGAAAGCTCACCCGAAAATTGGAAAGTTTCTTCTCAATCTAAGAACAGACAACTTTTATTGCCGGGCTTGACTGAAGGAGCTGGGCTTCGCGGACCCCTAGAATGCCTTAGCGGACCCCAAAGGGTCCGCGGACCCCCATTTGAGAACCACTGAGCTAGTCGATGAAGAGGACCCTCATGAAATGCAGAACGCAGAAATAAATGAAGAAGAAAAATAGAACAAAGCTAGTCGAAGAGGAAGAAGACTAATTAAACAGTTGGTACTCCAGCGGTTGAATGCGCATTGTTTTCTCCTATCATCTGTATGAATGGTTGTAACTGTATGTTTAGCTGGTTTCGCCCAAACACAGAATTTCCCCTCAACACTTGCCGCAGCGTTGAGACTGCCAGACATATAATGGCTTCGAATTACGGATTATCTTTACTATTCATGGCAATGCTCGGTTACAGATACCGTCAGAAGCATAGACAGCCTCGGCAATCCTCTTTGCAAAGGTGGGGTAACTCTTTGCAAAGAATGATATGTAAATCCGAGGAACGCACGGATAGTTGCTCCAAAATCAAGGCCCTCTTGAAATAATATCCCGATAAAAGTCGCTTTTTTGTTTTGTTGCTATGGCAAGAAACGCAATAGAACTGAGAACAACATAAACCATAGAGTATAAGAAGAAACAAAATACAAAACTTTCATCGAAGAACATATTCCAACCCCCGCGTACACGGAGTGCCTGCATAGCCGACGATCCCATGCCTGGTGTTATGTCACGCGTAACGACAGGATGTCAGCCATTGACACTGGCGAAATTCGGGGTGCAGTTTCGTACACACGCTCAAGACTAGTTTAATTCCGGACATTATATATCAAAATGAAAATGACGTTTGTCTATATAAAGGCTCCCTAGACCTAACGAGCACAAAAACTTAAGCATTTTCGGTTTAGACAGTACAATGCCTTTAAGCATGGCGCGAATGTATAATGAAAGGCTTGGGCAAACTATTCGATATTTGATTCGAAAACATTCGACCAAAACCACTATTCGCTTCGGACTCAAGATCCACTATTCACACATGCTTCATTCTTTACCACAAAACAATGGGTGAACTTAGATTATACAAACTTGAGCAAAAGCTACCGGCGCCGACGTTGCCCGCTCTCACGTGACTCTTCACCGACGAGCCACGCTTTCATTGATGTCACGAAAGGTATCTTAAACACAGTTGCTATGCCGTAGCAACGCAGCAGCGATCAGGCAGCTGTAGATTGAATCTATTATTGGAAACACCATAAAGCCTGCCATTCTAAATGTGATAGCTCGTTCCGGTGAGAATGCACATCGACAAAATAGAGAGAGCATTGTTTATGAACTCGGCATTTCTGACATAAGGTCTCAAGTTGAAACGTACGAGTTATTATTTTTTTTTAATAAATGTGATGCGTTTTTTTAAGAGGTCGTTTGTCTATTTATTATTATTAGTTACCTTAGCGGTTCACTGGTGTTCGATATATGCCCGAAACACACTTGAAAGCAAGTTCAGACAAAATATGGTCGCCTAAGGTGCTTCGCATCCAAACGCAAGAGAGAAGTGTCCAAATTGCTTTCGGAGTGCGTTGCACCGCGCCTTATTCGGCGCTTCGCCGCACCGGACGAAACAAAACATCACGTAAAACAGTTGGGGAGCTGAGAACCGGCGTTCCGAGACCACCAGCCCGTCGGTGTTGTTGGTGCGCTCGAAGGCTGCCCACAAGGCGTCCATGGACACACGCTCAGCTACGTCACTGTTTGCAGGCGCTGCTTGGGGACCACTGTCCGTCCGCTCCGCGGGGCGCAGAACTCGGGCGGCTCCTGTCCTCGTCTCCTCTTGAACTTTTATGTGTCCGGAAAAGAAGATTTCCGAAAACGCAGAAGCCAGTATCGAGCCGAGACCTCCGTACTTCATAGATCGTGGCATGACATGGTCGTAGATTGGCATATGGAGAGCGCACGGTGACAGGTAGAACATCTGCAAGTCCTTGAACACCTCGAACGGCCTGGCGATTCCCTTGGTGAGCTGATACATGTCCCTAGACGTTTTAGGCGATGTTTCGGTCTGGTCTTGGATTCGCTTCAAGTTCCCCGTTAAACTAGGGCCCATATCTGGATATTTTGATACCAGGTTTGTCTGCTGGTTTACTTCGACTGTATTCAGATAGCCGAAGATGTGCTTCCAGGCGGATGGTGTCATTCTGTTTATTGGTTTAGCGCGCTTGCTCCGATGTTGTGCATTCATAATATTGTCGAAGGCCTGTTCGATGGTTTCTGCAAGGCGAGAAACCTCATTTCTCGCTGCTTGATCGAACAACATATCCAAATAATTTGCGAAAAAGGCGAGTCCCATTATTTTATCGGCAAGACTGAAGCAAAAGGTGGAATGAGCCTCTCTGGCTATTTTCTCGGTTCCGTAGTAGTTGATAATCAAGTCTCTGCTTACGTACACTGAACAAAGTTGTACTGCGTACCATCCCACATAGAGATGCATATTCGACTCGTTCAGAAATTTCGTGAGCCTAAAAAACGTCTCGAGGAAATGTGATTGCGTTATCGAAATAGTGACATTGAAATCGCTCACAGAAAACTCTTCTTTGAATATGTTCTTCCATGTCTCCAGGGGAATAGTGGGAACCAGGTGGTTGAGGTCGCTTATATCAATTGTCACGTGATCAGTATCCGAACTATTCAAAACTTTCATCAGGGCGGGTAATATGGCATCCTCGATGCTGACTTGCTGCTGGTAGGTAACAGCCGGCTTGTTCGTACCCTCGGCATAAGCATTCCAAAGGGTTTGGAAATAGGCCTGGTAAGCCTTCGTCCGAACCAGTTCAGAGCGCATTTGGACAAGCTGTTCAAAGCCGTCGCTCACACCAAGGTGGAGCGAGGGTCCGTTCCAGGTGACCGAGAAGATGTTTCCCCAGTGCCAACGGTGGGCCATGTAGACGACGGTCCTCAAAACGTCGATGCTGATCGGGTTGATATGGGGCCAGTAAATGCCAGCCTGGTGTAGGATCATCTTCATTTCGTCCACCTCATTCCGATTCTCGGTGTAGACGCTCAAGCAGGTCGTGTAGAAGCCCGCAGCTTTCTGGGCCGGCGTCTGGTTCCGCAATGGCACGCTCATGGTCCTCGAGTGGCGCCCGACGTCGTCGATGACTTGAGCGCAGGTCATCGAGAAGACGGAATCGGCGTGTAACTTCGTCCAGCCGTCGCACACGTATCCGTGAAAGTCCGCGCAGGGGTCAATGCTAATGTTCATGGTCCGCTGCAGGCGAAGCGAGTACTCGCCGCAGGGGTCGCTGGTGCAGTCGGCGTGGCTGCGCACGACTCCCAGTGTGTCCAGAAAGCGCGTCTTCCTCGTTAGCAACAGTGTAATTGTGATGATGAGGACCGGCACGCCGACAGCGGCGAAGATGAGCCTTCTCCGCCAGGAAAATGGTTGCTGTTGATCGTTTTCCTCCTTGCCTTGCAAAGCACGGGTAGGCTGCATCTGTATTTATAAACTTCGCAGTTAACTTCAGGTATTCATAACTTGTTGCATTGGAAAGAAACGTGAGAGGAAAAATAACCAAGCACGTATTTTACACACGCTGCCTTTTGTGTTAGTGGTGTTAGTAACAAGCAGTGTTGTGCGCGCTACCGAAAATAAGTAATCAAATACCATTACTCTTTAGATTGTCCAAAATTAATGCGGTACTGGGTTTTGTAGCCGTCTTGGAAATGTAACAAAATATTGGTTACGCTGCTTTAAAGCACTAATGAGCTTCAATTTGGCCTTGCTTTAGATTTTAGTATTTCTTGGCCGCGATAAGCTGTGAACACGAACTTCGAGAACCATTAAACTTTTACATAGGGAATTCGTAGAATTTATTTTGATTTTTTAAATAAAATTTCTAGAGTATCTTTTCTTCGTAATTCTGATTGGAACAGCTTTGCCTTTTCTGGCGAATGCTCCAGTGACTTCCATGGGCGACCATAGGGCTAAGCAATGAACTTTATGATTTAATAAAACATGCGAGGCGGCGATGTTTGCTTGAACATGGGTAGTTTGAGTTCACAGAAAGTTTCTGATTGATGAGCGCTACAGTGTGTCGTGGTCTGATCCCCACACTTCGGAGCATGACAAAACCTGCACTTTTATGCCGGTAATAGGTAAGATCGACACAAATATGCCACACTACACGGAATATATATTGAAGGAACTCAAGATCTTGGTATGCCAATTTCACAGGCATTAAGCTGATAGGCATAAAATTCAATGTTACTGAAGTGTAAATCTTCAAAATGGGCTTACTGTCGTCATTTATGCTGCCACGTTGAGGGTTATATGCCCCAAAGCGTTACTCTTATAGTATATGTGGTACGTGGAATCAAGCAATAAGTAACCCATTAGCACTAAGTTATGACGTGCGATTTATGCATCGTATTTGTATTTACTCGTCTAATGGGTGCGCTGTTTATGAACAAAGCCTGCGCGTCCACTTTCCCGCGGAGCACGCGGATAGTCAATCGTCCCGGTCCACGAAAGTAGCCCAGCGAGGGACAGCGATAACGCCCTCACAAGAAAATGCTATCTATGCAGATCGCATTTTCGCGGAAGATCGTTTTCTCGACTTTGTTATTGCTCGCTTCAGACGAAGCAATTTTTCTATTCTCTTGTTATCGCAACTCCAGCAACACGGGACTCCCGCATTCACACGAAGTAACTCCTGAAGCTCGAATTTCTCTTTTTTGTTATCATCATCACCACAATTTTAAATGTATTATACCATTTAGACACAAAGTTACACGTTAATAACGAGATTTTATATCTATCGATGGCGTTGAGAAGACCATTTCATCTCGCTGAAACCATTTAGTCGCGAAAACGATCTGTTTCAAGCCATAACTAAGGTTAACCTTCTGTCCAGTTATTATTATCCCCAGCACAGGGGCGGTTATGTTAAAATATCGCGTCCCCGATTTGCTGCTGCCTCTTCAAAAGTTTCAGAGTTGTAGTTGCTCGCCCGTTTCGAGCTGGACTCGCGATGATCTAGGGAATCGCATACAGGAACAACTCACCAGCAACCCCGAAATTAGGAATGATTGGTTGCATATGTGCTGTTGGAAAGTAAACGCGCCGCCATCTTGTCCTCGCCCACCCCAATGACGTGCCCCTAGCCCACCTCAACATGGCGAAAACGTTACGCGGCGCCAGCATCGCTCACAATAGCAGCGCACAGGAGCCTTTCTTGCAAACGTGTATACGTTTCTCAACGAATTTCCCATGCATGTCTTGGCAACACTGCCAATGTATTGGCAGCTCCTTAACTCCTTTGACGTAGAAAAAAACTGGGCTGCGTGACTGCACGAACGTGCCTGTGTCGTAGACTCTTGTCCGCGACATCGTTCGTTACCCATGTTTTGTTTGAAATCATCTCAAAACTGGTTTTAACAATTTCCGTCAGCAGAAATTTTATCGTGCATCCCTGCTCCTCAGCTACAGATATTGCTCGCTATAGCTGGTACTGCTGCGCCTGCGTGAAATACGTCATTTCGGGCGCGGAATATTCAAGAAGGATTACGGTAGCGTTCTCCACGCGTTTCATTATGCTACACTTGTTCATTGATTTCTTATGAATTTTGAACGACTCTTGCATTTCCGCTCAGACTCTAGCTCTGCCCTGCTCCAACGAGGGAAAGGACGACGTCAATATACATTTATAGAGGGTACAATAATGACCTCCTCAGCTCATTCGAAGACATTCAGAAATCTGCATGGGCGCCTCTTCCTCAAGATGCATCATGCTGTAGAGTGAATAATTACCGCGGGAGATGCTGGTGGAAACCTCTCGGGCGTGCTGAAAGGCAGATGCTCCATCCTACTGGCCCTGACGATTTCTGGGAGAAGAACGCTGCGTTGTCGAGTCGGAAAGTCACGCGATTCTAGGCACTGGTCACATGCACGACTTCCTCTGCTTCTTTTTCAGCATTGAAATTACATGTGATGCAGCAGGATCTGGACCTCTACGTCTGGACGCTGATAATAATGAAGGGGAAACGTACTGGAACTCGAAGCGCGTGAAGCTCGAGCTCGAGCTCCACGCACAGGAATCCTGGGTTAATCCCAATCTCTGCACGTTTCGATCTGAATCAGCATCGTACCGGCGTGCTGCCATGTATCGCTACCGCGTGATGTATGTTAAGGACCCCAGCCTATACTCTGTTTCATCTTGTGTTGTACCACAGGAAAGGCTACAAGCGCGAGCTCCTTGCTCTAGAGCACATCTCGGTGGCACAAGCTCTCGTGCACCAAGGGCAGCTGCCAACGCTATGAGCTCGCGCTTCTAGCCTTCGCTGCGGTACAACATAAGGTGAAACGGAGTATAACACCTGTTTCGCGACGCTTTCATTTTTCTTTTTATTTTTCATGTCTACTTTGGAACGCGTGAAACGGCATCTTGTTGTTTCTTGTTTCATCGTGATCTCGCGCTCTGCACCAGAGCAGGCACACTTCTGCATGCGTGACAGTTTGAGACGCTAAATTTTGTACTACCCAAAACAAGGCCTAACAAGTCCTAACAAGTCCCTTTTCGCAGCACCCCCTGGGCAACGCAGGAGGCCCATAGCAGTCGCACTGTCCTGGCTAATTTTCTCATCCGGCGGCTAGCAATGTCGCCATAGACCAGCAGGCTTAATTCCCGCTGTCTAAACAACCAACGACCAATTTGTTTTTGTCTAAACGCTGATGACGTTTATACGATATAATCTGATAACGGCTTTGATGGTACACACGGGTGTAAAAAAATGAAAGCCGTTTACAACTCCCTGTAACGCGGAATTGGAGTGCAGCTCTTGAGGAGGAGGAGGGAAGGGTACTGAGGGGAGGGTATAGCCCTCCTTTCTCCTCTTCTTACGGGGGTCGCGTGACCCCAGGGGGGGGGGGGGGTCACGTGACCACGTGACCCCCGAAGTCACGTGACCCCTCCCCCCGAGGTCACGTCAACTGACCCCCCTCCCCGAGGTCACCGAAGGAGCCCGAGGTCCTCCCAAGGTCCTCCCGAAGGAATCCAACGTCCTCCCGAGGTCCTCCCGAAGAAACCCGAGGTCCTCCCGAAGAAACCCGAGGTCCTCCCGAGGTCCTCCCGAGGTCCTCCCGAAGGAACCCGAGGTCTTCCCAAGGTCCTCCCGAAGGAACCCGAGGTCCTCCTGAAGGAACCCGAGGTCCTCCCGAAGGAATCCGAGGTCCTTCGGGAGGACCTCGGGTTCCTTCGGGAAAGTTTACCCATAATGCACCGCGCGGTTACGCCGACGACGACGCCGACGGCGACGGCGACTGCGACGCCGCTCAAGCCGGAAACGGACGCCTAACAGCTGGGCTCTAAAAACGAAATCTCGCAAATCTTGCACGGATGGCGTTTCTGGCACAACGAGGAGGAGCAAGGGACACGCAGCACCATCACGTCCAGAGAGTCCAGCCTACTTTGTTGAAACAGGCAATGCGAACAGTTCCACCTCCACCTTACCTCATCGCAGCTCGACTGCACGTGTAAAACATTCTCGTGCTGCAAATACTTTTTTACAGCAGAGCTGTTAAGGGCTAGGGCCCGCAGGATCGTGTCCGTGTATGTCGACACAAACTTACCTGGACAGCTACCGCCATCTATAAGCGACGGCGGCAAGCACACAACCAGTATGGTTTCCGCCGTCGCTCGTAGATGGCGCTAACCTTTCCAGCTATAATTAGCGGCGAGATGTTTCGGTGGCGCCCTCGTTTGGTTACTTTTCGTGACGTCATTACCTTATGAACAACAAGTTCGATGGTGCTCGTAATGAGCATGGTGAAAGCCTGAAATCATAGCGCTCTCAAAGCAACACTGCAAACACCGTCAAAATTGAAGTTCTTACATTCCTCTTATTTCCGTCGATGAGACATCCTTTGCTGACGTCATAGTCAGCATTCGGCCAATTGTGGTGGGCCGACCACAGCGACGCTTTCGATCGCGCGTTGGTGGGAATTCATCGTAGGAAACAGCGCGGAAAACAGACGACGACGAAGCACACAGTGTATCGAGTACAGCTCCGCTGGTCTTCCTTCTTCACGAGAGTGGAAAGGCTGAACGTTTTCTTACAAAAGCAGTGTTGTAGGCGCTACCGAAAAAAATAACACGAAATACGTTCCTCGTTAGTCACAAAAATAAAGGAAAGCGTTACCGACCTACCTCAAAATAAAAGGAATGTTTTTTTTGGTACCGTTACCGATAGAAAGTAACGCACGCTTCTTTTGCGTTAAATAAACAACGACAGCGTTTTTTTAGGGGCGAAGCTCCTTAGGGGCTGGCCATGTCCGTCCGCCGTGTCCGCCGTAGGCCGGCGTCGGGTGCTCGTGCTTCTGCTCGTGAGATCACGAGCACGTGAGCACATGCTCACGTGCTCGTGTAGGGCAAAAAAAAATTGGAAAGAAAAAGATGAAAAAAATTATGAAAAAAGAAAAAGAAGAAAATAAAGAAAAAGAAGAAAACCACACATTCTCCTACTGACATGAATGAAAAGGCTCGGCATGCTGCGGCTCGGCGTCTACGCAGACAAGCACCACCAGAGCTTCGCCCCAAGCAACATCATTCACCACGTGGAGATGCGGTCAATTTGTTTTTAATGCGACAGCATTAACTGTCCAATGGAGCGAGCCGACGTCATCAGCTTGAAGCGTGAAAACGGCACTTAGTTTCCCTGATCCCAAAGGTCCCATTGGCTGGCGCGCGGCGACGAGGCTCCCATTGGCCGCTGCGCGCGTCAGTTTCAACGACCGCCGCCACATGGCGCTGCGTATCCGTGCCGCCTATAGAGTTCCTGTAGGCTCCCTACGGGAGCCAGAGTTGCGCGTTTGATTCCACGTGCCGCGTGCCGCCCTCGCCGCTATTCGCCAAGATCCGATCACGTGAGGAGCCGTATCAAGTGTCGTGCAGCAAAGTAGACGTTGCACGCGCCCCGGCGTACGTTCCCCGGCTTTTGAGCACGCCGCGCGCCTCGAACGCGCGGCGCTGCTATTCGCCGAATTCAGTCACGTGAGGAGCTGAATCCACATGCCATGCATGAACGCGCAACTCTGGCTCCCGTAGGGAGTTGCGCGTTCATCCCTGTGTCTTTTCTGCACGGCATGCTGATCCAGCTCCTCACGTGACTGATTTCGGCGAATAGCAGCGCCGCGCATTCGAGGCGCGCGGCGCGCTCCAAAGCAGGGGAACGTACGCCGCCGGGGCGCGGGCAACGTCTGCTTTTCCGCACAACTTTTGATCAGGCTCCTCACGTGATCGGATCTCGGCGAATAGCGGCGCGGCGGCACGTGGAAAACAGACGCGCAACCAACGAGGTAGAGGGGCTTAGAGCGATAAACCGGGGTTCCGGTCTGCACTCGAAAGTGACCCTCATAAGGCCGCTGCCATTGTACGCAAATTTGACCACTCGTCACGTGACCAAACTAAATACGTGACTTCACAGGAAAGATGGCAGCGGCTGGCCCCGCTGGCCCCAGCTGGGCCGGAGCATTGGTCGGAGCTTGTCGGATGGTTTGTTCGTTGTCGTTCGTCTCGGCGAGTTGGTTTCAGACGCGGAAATCGTCATATGAGACCAGTCGAAAGCGACTTCAGAGTTCAGCGTGGTGTCTGACGTAAATATAACGTGAAAATACGGAGGAACGGTGTGCATTTCGCTGGTGACCGGCGGGGATATTGCCACGGAAGAGTCAATCTGCCCTACGTTGCTCGGACCTCGGATTGATTCGAATACCGCTAGGACAAAATTTAAGGCGACTTTTCTGTGCTCTCTTTGACCATCGGAATCTTCGAGGTTTGCAGTGAAGCGTGTGCAATATATTTGGATACACAGTTTGGTGACGGAAATTGCGTGAGTCGTGCTTGGCAGTGTGCAATCGTGGTGCCGCTTCGTTCAAATGACCGAAGGCTCACTTTGTTTGTGCGGCGCACCGGAGAACTGCCTTGAACCTGGTAGTCCCCGTGCCGTGCTAAATGATGCTGTGCTGCCTCCCATATTGTTCCGGCGTAGACGTGCACTTTCACGGAGCACAGGTGTTGCAGTTGGTATTTATTCCGCTGGTCTGTCGCACGTTTCGTTAACACAAAAGTTTCATCAACACTCGTTACGCGAATTACAAGCCGTATGGACATTTCATTGCGCGTGTTACCTACCCAGTCCACCCGTTCACGCCGCTTTGCGACGACAGTCTGCAGAGGCTCATTACCAGAAAAGTAGTCCCATATCTATTTGAGTTCAGTTCGTCCACGGCAGTCGCCAAATCACGAAGGAGAGGATTTATTTTAACAGAATGCCACTAAAGCAATGCAGCTTTTTTAGTTGGCAGGATAGACTCTCTTCTGTCAGTTTTGTTATATTTCACAGATGCTTGCTCCAGTCCTATCTTCTATCAATATTTACTATTCTGGAAAGTTCCAGGCCATGCTGAGCTGTCATCGCATGTTCTGGTGGAGGTGCTGGGTACTTCACCCATAGCCCTTCACACTGTGTGCACCTTGGCGGCTCCTCAGCCGAGTTGCCCGATAACGGGACACGGGTGGCGGACTATCCCGCGTCTTAAACCCCCGGCGAGCCGTGAACCAAGTCCTATCCCAAGCCCGGCAGAAAAACCGCAAGACGAGCGAGTACCACAAGGACGAACCTCGGAAATACACCACGAAGATCCTGAAATCCGAATCAGTCGCTGCTACCAGCAAGAACCACCGGAATTCGGTCTTTTGCCAGAAAAACCGAAGCTGACTAAGCCAACAATCACAAACCTGTAGAAGCAAACCGCGTCCACTCCCACCATTGTTTGCATGCCCGTCGCACCTCACACTCCAACGCCCTTTCACGCATGGTGTATGAAGACGTCGATGGCTGGATTGAACAGTATGGCCGTGTCGCCCGCCACAGTGGGTGGACAGACAACCAGCTTCTGCAGAACCTATACTTCTCGTGGAAGGAACTGCCAGGCACTGGTTGGAGAATCACGAATCCTCCTTAACATCGTGAGAAGTTTGCAAGATCGAGCTGAAATGCACGTTCATCAGCCAACATTGACGAGAGAGAGCCGAATTCCTGATTCTGTCCAGGACAAGAGCTTTGCCGTTTTCGTGGATGATGTTTTGCGCCTGATCGAGCATCCACGCCAACCCTGGTGCTACAGAAGACGAGAAGCTAAGACTCCCATGCCCATCATGTGAGGGACAACACCTTCGGCAGCCTTGTCTGCAACCCCACGACAACAGTCGAAGGGTTCATGTCCCCGAGGCTTCCAACATTGAATGTACACTGCAGACCCGAGCCTGTCACTATCAACGACTCCCTAGCCTCTCGACACTCGAGCCGTCCAGCTGCAACTTCGACGCCAGCATGCCAGGCATCCACGACATCCACGACGTTGTCCGGGAGAAAATCAGGAAGCTACTTTCTGCCATCAGTTGCCCGGCTTTTTGATTGTTAAGATTGTTTCGGAACAAGTTCGACAGGCATTTCGACCGGAGACTTCTTCGAGCGAAGCAGCATCTGACGAATCGAGGGCGACTTATGCCACAAAGTCACGACGACCGCCACCGGCTACCCGTTAGTATTCAATGCCAATTGAACAAGACACCCCAACGCCGAAGCATTCCCGACATCGGGAAGAACCAGTGTAGGTTCGGGCTGAACAAAGTACACCGAGGAAAACGGAGGTGCTGCGAATGGTCGACCGAAAACCACTCTGCTACCACTGCATGAGGCCGAGCATGTCTACTGGAGGTGCCCGTACCAATGAATTGGCCTGCAAGAGTTCGTGCCGAACGACCTTCGACCACATCTCGAGGAGCGTCCGCGGGACATTGAGAATTATCTTCGGCGGCCTTCGCCCCTGGTGCCGACATTACCCCGAAGCTCCTGATCCCCATCACCTCGACGGGAGGTAAGCACGCAAAGCAGGTGAGCGGCAATGCAAGGACAGTTGATTTGGTGTTGCTTATCGTCCAAGGACAATACCTAATAATTTGTGGACACCAATTATCTGTGTCCACGCAACGAAGCACACAATTTCAAACTTTGAGGGAGAATGCCGCTGAGTGACTTGAAGAAATAGAATTGTTGGGGTTGTTCTCATAAGTGGACACCAAGCATCACCCGACTTCACTTTGCCACACGAGACTTACACAAGTTGCAGTGGTCGCTGGATGCAGAAAAAATCGCCATTACGAAATGGAAGTGAAGTGGCTTGGATAGCAAACAAACACTGTTGCCTGTTGCCAGCCATCAAGTCAACGGTAGAGCAAAAGGCACAGCCACGTAAGCAATACATGCCCGAGCTTGCTGCATTGACGCAGAAAACTACCAGGAAAATTTGCGGATTAGAAGCCAGCTCTGCAGCTTCAGTGCATCAAATGTCAGTGGCCGCACAGGACGTATGATTACAAGACGGCATCTGCCGGTCAAAGTTGCCACGCGACCAAACTGAACATCGACATGCTAGGAGCGTCATCAGACAACAAGGAGCACAGGTACTACGACTGAACGCGACACGAGACCGTCGCAGAAAGAACTCGTTATGAAACCATTTGCAAAGAACCAATAATTATGTAATCAAGTGGAAATAAACATACTTCCTCTCGCCTTTACGTCTTCAGAGTCTCTACACAAAGAATTGTGTTCATGGCACGTGCTGGACCTTTTGAGAATACTCGCATCTCTGACCCCTCAATAATAATTGATGGGACATACCAGACTGGCAGACTGGTTCCACTGGGCTGCACTCGTTCCACTTCTCCTGAACATGTGGCGCATCCGAAAACCAACTCCAGTGATGTGAAAATGTTGTTTATTAATTTATTCCCTCCAAGGGCCTCTGTAGGCAATGCAGAGAGGATACTTAAAACTACACACATGATAATAACATCAAAGCACGCTGAAATTAATAAGCACAAAACGAGCCCAGCTACCGAAAATAATTATTACACTCGAAAGAAATAATTATTGCTGCAACTTGTTGAGTGCAAAAACAAACACACCTCCGAGCATCTAGTTTAATAGTATTAGTGGATGCATTGTTATATGGCAGGACACTTTTTATATGTATGACACAATATACCCTTTGCAAAACCCCATCAAGCAATACAACTGTCACCAATATTTTCGGCGTAAAGCACACGAATGGGCCCCAGTTCACGTCGAACGCTAATGCAGTATTCGAGTCAAATAGGCGCTGAGTCAAGTTCACAGTGATGGCTGACATAACATTCTTGTCGAACAAATGCCCAAAGTATGAAGGCCTTGGGTAATTAAAGTAGTAGCTACTGTAATTTGTTTCATCACAATTTGGCAAACAGCGAAGGCTACAGTCTTGGTCAGCCAGTATGCACGTTCTAGAGAGGCACATAACAACATATCATCAGAGTCCTCATTTGCACAGATTTGTCACACACCTTCACTCCGTCTCTCTGATTGGCTTGAGGGGCTGTGTCGGTTGCCTTTTTCCAAGTTACGGTGAAACAAAGTATAGGCGGCCAACACTTTTGAAAAAAGTCTATTGAAGAGATTGAAAGGGATGGTAGTCAACATTTTTCAACTTTCGCATGAGCTTCCTCGCTAAAAGTTGCTGTGATTATGCAGTTGCCTAGGGCTGAAACAAATTCCCCTAGGCCCTATGGCCGACGCATACATTTCGCGTCGATTCTCAGACATTCCAACGTTCAAACAAAGCTAAGAGAATGCGAAAATTTCATGCTAAAAGCACTCAAAGTTCTATCGATCCTCGAACACATCCGAGAATCCGAGCACCGGTACGGCGATACGGCTGATGCTGTCCCACAGGTGTTAATATCCAGATGATCCAGGGTGATCTTGAGCAAAAAAGGTACAAAATCTCATTCCTTCATATTATCACATTATACCTGCGTCAGCGAGCACGAAGAAGCCCGAAGTCGTCGAAAAGCAGCTGCATATCACGGCTACCGCGCACCGAACAAACGAGCATCCGCCAGCTCTGGGCGCTGCCATCTTACCGGTGACGTCACGGCTCTTGGGAGGTCACGTGACGAGTGGTCACATTTGCGTACAACATGGCGGCAACCGGGGGGGGGGGGGGGGGGTGCCACTTCCGAACTTCCGGTTTATCACGCTAAGCCCCTCTACCTCGTTGCGCGCAACTCTGGCTCCCTAGGGGAGCCCTATACAGGCACTCTAGTGCCGCCAGCGCGCCGGTAAAACTAACCGCCGCAACCCCATGCCAGTACGGGCCCCGCGCCGGTTAAAACGGACACGTTGGCGCGGGCTCGGAGGCTTCTGCTCGTCTCGCCACCGACCAACATGCCGTCGCCTCCATCATCCACATCGTCGGCGGTGCTTCTGTTCGTCTCGCCGCCGACAAACATGCGCCGCCTCTAGCATCCAAATCGTCGCCGGTGCTTCTGCCACAACAGAAAACATTACTTGTGCCACAAAACTCCGCGGATCACTCCGCGGCATCCCATTGGACATTCATGCTTTCGCATTCACAACTCATAAGTGCTTAGGTGTCTTCCGACTTTTTTTGGAAACAGCGTTTTTTTTTGACACTAGGACGAAGGGCGTGGGCGTTGGTCTTTTCCTTTTTGTTACGTTTTGAAGGGTTTATTCAACTGCGACATAAGAAGTTACAGAGAGCAAACATGGGTTCGGTCGGCCGGCTTGGCGTCTGAACAATAAAAGGGGGAAGACGCTTCGTACGAGGCCCAAAGTTGCCAGACCATATCATCTCCTCCCCTTTTAGATCAGAAAACACTTTTAACTTTTTATCCTGTTCGTGACAATACACTGGCAGACTTTTAACAAGAAACAAACTAACACATGTTTCAAAAAGTCCCCTTAGGAGCCAACAGATTAAAAACAGCTTAATCATGGGCTAAACAGTTTTTTCGGTTTTCTGACTCGTCGCGGATAACGGTGCGATATGTTCAAGGCACTTGTTGCACTGGCACTGGCACCGCGGTTGCACTGACATGGTCTTCAGGTGGGCCGCCAGAAACTGATGTAGCAGGCTGCGACACAGTCATCCACCAGTCTTCAGGTTCCCCAACAGTGTCATCTTTAGTGATGAGAAGCTGGTCTTGGTGTCGGTTCCAAGTGACATCTCCCGTTGGGGTCTTCACACACACCTGGTAGGACACTGGACCTGTTTTCTTGGTGATCTTGCCTGGCATCCACTTCTCCACACCTCTGTAGTTGCGCACACGCATAGTATCTCCCTCTTGCATCGTTCTTGACACAGTTGACTTGTAACGACTGGCATCGAATCGACTTTGGGTGACCACTGCAGCTGTTGATGGTTTTAGCAGGTCAAGTCTAGATCGGAGTCTTCGACCCAGCATTAGGGTAGCAGGCGACTTGCGGATAGCTGCGTGGGGTGTGTTCCTATACGCGAATAGGAACTTGGCTAGCCGCAAGGACGCCGAGCCTTCAGGGTTCTTCCTAAGTCCCTGCTTCAGTGACTGTACAAAACGTTCAGCCAGTCCATTCGTTGAAGGATGGTACGGTGCTGATGTGATGTGCTGCACACCGTTGGCTTTCATGAAGTCCTTAAATTCGTTTAACACAAATTGTGGACCGCTGTCCGAGACGAGCATGTGCGGCAGGCCAAACCTGCTGAACGTCTTCCGTAGTTTTTCCACAGTCGCTGTTGTTGTCGTCGACTGCATGGCATACACCTCCGGCCACTTTGAATGGGCGTCTACTATGACCAAATAAAAAGTGCTACCTTGAAATGCTCCAGCAAAGTCCACATGGACCCTTTCCCATGGCTTGGTTGGCCACACCCAGTTGTGAACTGGTGCTGTGCAGGGGTTTCGCTGTTGTTGACACTGGGCAGCTTTGGATGAGATCTTCTATGTCACGGTCCATCGACGGCCACTACACATAACTGCGTGCAAGCTCTTTTACTCGAGCAATCCCTTGATGTCCTTCATGAAGCTCGTGCAAAACGCCACGTTGCAGGGTTTTAGGCACAACGACTCGCATTCCCCACATAACACATTTTTGTTGCAAAGACAATTCGTTTCTTCGATTGAAATATGGCATCATTTCCGGTTCTTCTACTGTTCTTGGCGAGCCAGCTGGGGTGAACTGTGCCACCTTGGTGTGAACAGAGTCTTTCATTGTTTGTTTAGCAATATATCTGCATGTGGCAGGTAGGGTGTCGAACCAGAGACCGAAAAATAAATCAACATCGTCACATTGCTCCTCGTTATCCACTGTTGGTAACGGCAACCTCGAGAAGCAATCAGGCTCAGCATTGTCCTTTGACATCTTGTACACGAGCTCATACTGGTACCCGGACAGTATGAGAGTCCAGCGTTGTAGCCGACTAGCGGCTACACTTGGGACACCCTCCTTAGGATCGAAGATAACCTGTAGAGGTTTGTGGTTCGTAACCAGGCGGAATGTGCGTCCATACACATAAAAATGAAACCTTTTGATTCCGAAAATCAAAGCGACGGCCTCCTTCTCAAGTTGGCTGTAGTTTCTCTCAGCTGAGTTCAACGTGCGAGAGGCGTACTCTATGGGCCGTGTGGTACCATCAGGGTACATATGCGAGAGAACAGCCCCGACTCCATACGATGAGGCATCGCACGCCAGTTGTATAGGTCGATCAGCGTCGTAATGGGCGAGCACTTCCCCTGAAGACAACAGTTCCTTCACCCTCTTAGCTGCATCGTCGCACTGCTTGTCCTACTTCTATGGCACTTCTGCTCCTAACATCCTTGTCATGGGTTGCGCCACCGTTGACAGTTGAGGAATGAATTTTCCGTAATAGTTGATCAACCACAAAAATGAACGCAGTTGTTGTTTATCAGTCGGGTTGGGAGCATCAAGAAGAGCCTTCTCCTTCGTGTCCGATGCCTGTACTCCGTCTCCCTTGATGACGTGACCCAAATATTCCAAATGGAGCTGAAAAAAAGGCACACTTGTCTTTTCGGACCTGCACTCCACGATCCTGCAGTCGCTGTAGCACGCCCTCCAGGTTAGACGGGTGCTCTGCGTCGTCCCTTCCCGTGATCAGGATATCATCCAAATAGCACACGACTCCTGGGAGATCATGCAGCATGCTATCTATCACCTTCTGAAAAATCGACGGTGCTGGCATGATTCCAAAAGGCAGGCGGTGCACCTCGTACAACCCTCGGTGCGTGTTTATGGTGAGCAGTCGCTTTGACTCTGCTTCCATGCACAGCTGCTGGTATGCACAGCTCAGGTCCACTTTAGAGAACTTCGGTCCTCCTGCAAGTTCCACCAACAGTTCATCAATCTTTGGCAATGGGTAACGTACTGGCTCCAGAAGAGGGTTTATAGTGACTTCGTAGTCACCGCAGAGTCTCACAGACCCATCCCGTTTCTCGATGGAGACCACTGGTATAGCGAAATCACTTGTCGCCACTGGTGAGATTATACCCATCCTTTGCATGGTCATGAGCTCCTCTTCCACCTTTGGCTTGAGAGCATACGGAACTGGCCTTGCCTTCAGAACCCGCATAGCGGCATCTTTCTTCAACGTAAGCTTCACTTCCTCACCAGTTATCTTACTCAACTTTCCAGCGAAAAGTGTGTCGAACTTGCGTAGGAGTGTCTGTAACTGCATGCTCTTGAGCGGTGTAATCTTCCTTTGTTATTCTTTGTAACACCTGCAGCTTGCATGAGCTGCAACCAGTCCAAACGGATATGTTGCAACCAGTCGCGCCCGATCATAGGCGGACCTGGCTCACTCAGGACATACAGTGGTAACATCTGCTCTTGGTTGTTGTGTTTCACCTTGGCTGTGATGACACCCACAAGGTGCATCGCCTCACCTGGGTACGTCCGCAAGGTTAGCGGCGTAGTTTCAAGCTTCACTGCAGAAAAACGTTATTTCCGCTGTCTGTCTGATATAGCAGACACAGCAGCGCCGGTGTCAAGTTCCATCGCTAATATATGATCTTCGATGATCACCTTGCACAAAATTGGCGGCAGCGAACTGGCAGCCTTGATGTTGCAGATTTCCACTTCTTCAAAGTCGACTTCCGAGGCACGAAGACTGCAGAACCCTCGATGAGCAGGCTTGTTAACCTTTTGGTCACGGTCTTGGTTCCTCCTTGACAGACTCTTTGAATGTGTCCAGACACTGGGAACACTTCGCTTCTTTGTGAGGACAGTTGTTAGCTTTGTGTTTGTTCGAGCCACAACGATAGCACTGCGTTCCGCCTTTCGCCGACTAGTCGTTTTCCAACTTCTTTCTTTCTGTTTTGACTTTCGCGGTGGAGTGACACTCGCTTGCGTTTCTTGTCGCTTGTTCCGACGACAACGCTATTTCTACCAATCTTTTGAAAGACAGCGATTCATCTTCTGCAAAAAGGCACTTTTGAATGTCCACCCGTACCAAGCCACACACAAAACGGTCCCGGCTCAGCGTCTCCTCGAGGTGCGTTCCGAACTTGCACGTTTGGGACAGACGCTTGAGTTTCGCCATGAATTCGGCAATGGCCTCCCCCTCTTGCTGTACCCTCTTGTGAAATTTCGCCCGTTCCGCGATGACCGAGGGTTTCGGCGTTAAATGATCGTTCAATGCTTGCTTCAGTTCGGCCAGCGTCTTCGTCGCGGGAGGGGTTGGAGACACTAGAATTTTCAGCAGTGCGTACGTTTTTTTTCCTATATAAGGCTTAAAACGCGTGAACCTCTCTCGCGGGAGGAATGTTGTTCTCCACAAAGAACGCTGTCAGCCTCTCGTCGTAGGTTTCCCAATCCGACACGGACTCGTCAAACGCTTCGACTTGCCCGATCAGTCCGGACGCCATGCTGCTGCCACCTCCCTCCGTCATCCTCGTTGCAGGCGGTCCTCCTGGTGCTTCGGTGTCGTTTCCGTCAAGTCCAGGGCAGGAGCCACATCCTCATCGCGATTATGTTACGTTTTGAAGGGTTTATTCAACTGCGACATAAGAAGTTACAGACAGCAAACATGCGTTCGGTCGGCCGGCTTGGCGTCTGAACAAGAGAAGGGGGAAGACGCTTCGCACGAGGCCCAAAGTTGCGAGACTCAGTGGCGTCACAAGGGGGGGGGGGGGGGGGGGGGCGGACCGCCCCGGGTGCAGCGCTCAGGGGGGTGTCGCGGCGGGCGACGACAGCGAGGGGGGGGGGGGGGGGGTGTCGCGGCGGGCTACCGCTCCGGGTGCCGCTGATCCTCGCGACGCCACTGGCGAGACTATATCACTTTTAAGGTGAAACCTTTTGCGCGTTTGAAGGCATTTGGAATGGGTGCAAATTAATCACTTGGCGCCTAAAAAATATTAAGAAGAAGACAGTGGGGCGCAGCGTGGGTGACCCAGACAAAGGGCACATTATATACAGCCGAAGCTACGAGCTAATGGGACCCATCAAGCAGCGTGGAAAACGCGAGTTACCGGGCCACGAAAAAAATGTAAGTACTTTTTTCAGGTCTTGGGAAGATGTAAAGAGTACCGTAACTACGTTACCCGTTACTTGAAATGAGCAACGCGTTACCGCCAACGCTGCATGAGAGGCCCTCGTATTCGCCCGTCGAGAAGTCCAGAGGCATTCTCTACTCTGTAATGGGCTCGCGTGATCCGATTATTCTTATTCAGCCCGTGAGCTTACCTGAAAGTTCCATCCACTTCGCGCCGAGTATCGTCCTAGTACTATAGATATATACTCCGTTTTACACGATAGAGATTGTAGGGAACCGTTTCTGTATATCCGATACGGTACCATGGGCCCTCCGGTAGGAACTGCGCATGCGCTAACACCTAAAACTGAGTGCTGCCGACGCTACGATGCGGTGAAGCCAGTCGAGAAGCGCCAAAAGTGCATCGTCACGGTTCCTTCGTGCGTTTGCTATCGCCGGCTAAACCAGTCAGGCACAGAAAGAGCGCGGGATCACGGCGCATTCACTGTGTGTGAATGCGCCTTGGGTACAATCCCCTCACACCTGCCCGTTTCGATCTGGATGAGCATCGTACCGGCGAGCGGTCGTGTATCACTACTGCGTGGCTCACGTTAAACACTCTGCAGGCTCGCGGTTGCACAGCACTGGCTAAATTGCTCATCTACAGCTGAGAAACAAGTCGCCCGTTGAGGCAGACTAGCTTCAGGCTGTACGAAGATACAGGCACAGCACAATTATTATTATTTGTAGATGCGCCGTGATTTGAAGCCAGAATTCCCCAGATTTGGAGTTATGAGCCAAGTGTTATGTTGCAGGTCAGATCAAGGCAGAAATTCAAATGTGTTTATAAAGATGCTTAAACATTGGGAGAAACCGAGAGAAGAAGCAACTTAAGATTGTCAGCACTGTAGAGAGGCGACCTAGCCGGTGCATTACGACCGTAAATGTAGGTTATTAACCTTGCGAAACTCGGTAGTGAATACAATGCAATGCCTGTCCACGTCCAAACCGTCACTCAAGGTGGTTAAATCTGCAGGGCGAGCTTTGGCTTCACATGCTACTAACCTCTAATGTTCTGTGTTTTTCGTTGTTATTTATTACCAATAAAAAAGAGAAGCGAGGTGTAGAGTCCCCGGGTGCGGGGACGTGTATCAAGAACGACCAGTCTTGTCGGAGCTTTGAGGATGAAACAAACAAAACAAATTAGTCGTTTATACAGCAGGAGTTTAGTCTGCCAGAACATGGCGACATTGTCCCCCACTGCAGATGAGCAATTTAGGCAGTGCAGTACGACTGCAAGCCTGGGGTCGTTAACGTGCACCAGGCAGTATAGTGATACACGACAGCATGCCGGTACGATGCTCATCCAGATCGCAACGGGCAGGGGTGGGGATTAAGCCCAGAATTCCTGGGTTCTGCAGCGAGAGCTTTCGCTCCATGTGCTCCGAGCTGGTGTGCGCTAGCCACGCTAGCCCACTTGGCCACCGATCCCTCCTTTCAGGAAGACTTTTATGTCACGAGACATTCGAGTTATATACAAGAAGATGAGGAAAAGAAAGACTGATGATGGCATCAAAAAATAGGACAACACAAAGAAGAAAGGGAAGTGGTTCAAGTTTCAAGTTTATTTCGTTGTCACATTTTGCATGACAACAGGGACTCGGACAAAAAGCTGCTAAAGAGCAGCTTGACAAAGGTCCCAGCCCCCGTGCAGTTCGCGACACTTTTAAACACAATTTAACAACTAAAAATTGGACTACAACTACACTGTGTACAGAGACGAGTACCAACCAATGCAAAAGCCTGATTTACACAATACTAGCTTTGATGCAAACATATAGACGAAAAATACACAGGCCAGTGAAAAACACGACTAATTAAAGCAATGATACAGTCGTACATAAAATAATACATCTTATTCATAACAAAAACATCATAAGTATTCAAAAATTGCATAGAAAAGTAAGTTCTTTTAATTCCCTATGTGATAGGGATTCTAATTGTCGACCCTTTCTATACAAACTATTTAACATGGTGGACAGTCTGAAATGAAGCGTCTGATTTAGGTAATTTGTACGCGTTGGGCGGATCATCCAGGGCTCATTTTGTCTTAGGTTGCTTAGGATGATGCGATGTTTCAGGTTGGCTAGTTTAATAAAATGAACATTATTGTGCTGAAGAGCCCTGTGATACGTTGACAGAAGCTTGTAAGCATACATAGATAACAAAACAAGACGAACACAACATCTACCCCCCCCCCCCCCCCCCCTTTTCACTTTCTTTTGACTGACAAGTAAAGCAAGCGGAAAGTGAATATAATACAGTTGAGAAAAAGATAGATAAGAAGCAGGACATAGCGTATAAGACACAATTACAACATACAATCAGTTACATATGTCAACACAATTTCAACACCAATACGAACAGTGAAATTACTGCATCGAAACACTAACCCATCATTCAGACTTAGGTGTTCCTGGCCAGGAACTATAAAAAATAATCACACTTGCTTACACGCATCAAATTTTATTGAAGCCTATTTCCAAATTTCAAGAGCTATATTTACACTTCGTTAATTTAACAAAATCGCCATAGCGGAAAGGTGGTCGCCGGTTGCGACGGGGCCTTCGCATTCCTGGCAGCCGGGGCGTTTCCATTGCACCATCTGGCGAATGAGCAGCCCTTCCGGAAAGGAATATAAGCTCACCGACCGGCGACTGTCCCCTTTGTAACGAGCCATGTCTCGACGGCGTTACACAGGACTCCACCCTGAGTTCACGTGGGCGTCTTGAGGACTCGAAGGGTGGTGATGTATACGGTCGGCGCTGTTGCCTTTGTCACCGCGTTGCGGTAGAAGTGGAAGGCTGTATGTGTGGTTGGTGCTGCTGCCGCTGCGTCGGAGTAGCCGCGGTTGGCTGCGCATGTGGTTGGTGCTGCTGTCGCTGCTACTGCGTGGGAGTAGCAGCGGTTGGCTGCCAGTCATGGTGGCGCCATCTTGCACCTCTGGAAGGGGTTCCGCCTTGGGGAACTCTTTTGGCTTCACTTGAAGTGGGCTGTCCAAGTGTATCGTTACTCGTTTCTGGCTAGTTCCGTTTGTGCGTGATCGTCTCAGGCTCTGGAACGATTGACAACTTTGAGGCGTTCCACGCCCTGCCATCCTCAAGTCGGTACGTTCATCTTCCGACCTGCTTGATGATTCGCATAGGGGGAGTGCACGCTGGGCTTCTCTTGCGTATAATATGTGGCCACGCTTCTTTACTATAACAAGATCATTTACTCTAAAATGTGGTGTCTTGGCCGCCCGTCTTCCGTCGGTGCAGCGCCTGCCCTTCTCCTGTCGTTTCCGAACAAAATCACGCAGTTGCTACATTTTCTCAATATGGTTCTTGAGGAAATCCGTGTGCGAAAGTCCATGGATGTGTAGCCTGTTGCGTGGTTTGCGACCGTGGAGCAGAAGAGAGGAAGAAAGTCGTGCTGTGTACACTTGTAAACGAAAATATAGTCCAGGACAGCGGCTTGCAGCGATCGGCTCTCGAGTGCAGCGCACGGTACGAACTTGAATGTGCGATAAGTCTTTCAACTTGCCCATTGACTTCCTGTTTGTAGTTCGAGACCAGCTGGTGCTTTATACTACGTTGACCCAGGAAATTCTCGAAATCCTCGGAAATAAACTTAGGCCCGTTGTCACATACGACACTGTTTGGATACCCCTCGCCTGTAACGACCATATGTAGAAAATGTGTCACAGTCTTTGACGTTAGGGCAGAAGTGTACTTCTGGCCACTATGAAAGACTGTCATCAAAACTAGTATAGTCTGAAAAGTGGTCAGTTGGGGACCTACAGTAAGTGGTAAAGTTTGATGCATTCTAGAACCTTTTTGAATCAAAATCCGAAAGAGCGCCAAAGTCGTTTTCGCGCTAATGGCTCCGCGTAGTGTACAAGCCCGCATACACGACGGACGCGCTTCTAAAGCTCGCAAGTGGCTCTGCGAAGCAGAATTTAGAAAAATGTGCGAGTTTTTTTTTCTTTCTCTTTACTGCTCGATATTCAGAGTACACAATGCAAGTGAACAAGGACTGACTATTGTTCGACGACTGCCTGGAAACGTCTTTCTTGCCCGGGGCTTATTTCCTTATTTCCTGTTTATTCAGGCACTCAATAGCTTCTCGTTCGCGCGCGCATTTGACTCTCTCCTTCGAGCACCACAAGACGTCTATCCAAGGCTGCAGAACGAGTCACTCATCAAACAATGCACGCTGCTTCAACCGGTCTTCGGTCCCTGCTAGTCCTCGTTTTACCACAACGTGGACCACAGCTTAGGCTGCCGGCGCGAGCTTGCAGCTTCACATGTCTTGTAGACAACTTTCTGTGGCTCTGCAGTCAAAGCTTTGGGTGCGCGATGAGCTTGAGCGCCGATCAAAGTTGTGCACGAGCACTGTTCGCTTCATCTGAAATCCCACAGAAAGTTGCCAAGAAGCATACCGGAGCTTCGAGCTTGCGCCTGATAGCTTCTCCCGCGGTCCATGCTGAAGTCAGCGAAAGAACTTTCGCAAACAACGGAGCGTCATCGCTCGGGTCTTGACACCTATAGCGGAGGTTCATGAAGAAGGGGCATAAGGGAGGGATTCCGGCTGCAGATCAGGCGTCGTTTAGCCACGGGAGAACTGAAACAAAGCCGTCTCGGCGAGGATCGTAAAAGGCCCCAGCTGCGCCTAAATTTGCGGAAAAGCCTCCATAAAGTGTCCCTTTTTATCTCCTCGCTCCGCGCGAGCCGCCCGACCAAGAAGGACTCCGACCGCTCGAGTGGCGTAATTTATGCTATAACGTTCGGAGGTCTCCTTTTGTGTGTGTGTGAGTGTGTGTGTGTGCGTGCCACGTGCGTCGTCTTCGCTTTCTCGCGGCCCCTGGGTTAGCTGGAAGCGATGCGAAATCACTGCAGCGTTTATAGGCGAATAAATCGCTTTCTCGATCGGCAAGAAAGACAAGAGAGCCACGACGCGGATGTCGCCCATGGCGAAAATATAAGCGTCTCGCTGCGCTGCATGTTTTGCTGCGGCGGCCCCGATGGCGAGGTTCGTCCGGCCGCTTGCGTCGTGCAGGAGGTATTGTTGCGACAGCATAATCCGCGGAAGACTTCATGTGCTGCAACGGATGCACGGGGATTGGAATGTTCGACCCGATAACACCGCAGCATGTAGCGCGTGGGCCTTTGCTACACTTGAGAAAGATATACATGAGTTTGAAGGTTATTTGTACTTCTGACAGAGCGAGTATCTGTATTTCTGTATCAAGATACTTTTGAAGAATGTGTTTGTATTTCAGTAGTAAAATACGTATCGTGATCGTGCCAGGCTTAGGTATCCATTACCTTTTTTGTCAAAAATTAACTGTCATTTCATTATATCGCCTTTTGACGATAAACTGGAAACCAGGTTTTTGGTGCAAGGGGTCCCAAAATTTGTAATAGAAACCTTCCGCATAACTCACTATAATGGCGGGAAGCCTGCTTGCCTAGTATATTACAATCACCAAAAATAATAAAAATAAGAAGTAAACAAGTACAAAGGTAGTTTGAACAAAGGTCACTTGCAAGAATAGCAGGATAAGCTCCACCTAGAAAGTCGTCTACCCTTTCCGCCTTAACAGAGCGAAACCTGTAACGGAAACAAGTGGAAAGGAGGAAATTATCAGTATGAAGAGTAAAGAATATTAGGAGGGGCTTATGTTCTTGCGCAGAACCTGTTTAAGTTCTGTGCAGGCTAGAATCTTTGTAACGGACATGTTAAAGGCATTCAGAATCAACTCTTTTAAAACATAGACGAATCAGCTCGCGATCTCGCGTCTATCGGCGTTGGCTGGTTCGTTGATCCTTTAAAATTGTTCATTTTGAACGCCTTTAACGGGCTCGCCTGAGAGGGGATAAATTTGGCAGTGCATTGTTGTTCAATTAACTTGGCCTGGGTGACTCAGAAGCACATAAGATGACAGTTCGAGACGCGCCGTCAAGAAAAACAGGGTTAATTTTAGGCAGACACCTTTTGTCAAGCATGGCGAGCAGTCGCTGTTTTCCAGTGCCCATGTGGTTCAGTGCTCTTCTTTGTGTGTGTGTGTGTGTGTGTGTGTGTGTAGAATTTGGGATGGTGGCTTTGAATGGATGAAGAGTTTGAGGTAAAGGGTGGTGTACAAACTGACATAAAGAGAGGAATTCAAGCACCACCATTGGCGTTCGTCACGAACACGGTGTGGTCATGAACTGCATTCTCCGCATCTATCCTTTTCGGGAAAACAAAAATGTTTTCTGTATGTATCCGTATTCCGAAATATTTTTTTTTCAGAAGTGTCTCAGGGATATTCCGTTACATAAAATCATAAACTAAAATTTTATCTCAGTATCTGTGTTTTGGGCTTAAGATACATGCATCTCAGTACAGTCATGTTTCTAATATGTACCCCGTTAAATACCCCGCTACATGGACACCATTTTCGGGGACAGACTTGGAAAATACGTGCAATTTTGACTCGTTATTATGGAGAACTCACATTATGGACGAAGAAAGGGTAAAAGCAGAGGCGAGCTGGTGAAGAACTTCCATCGTAACCGGAAACACGGGAAAATAAAATAAAAAGCGGACAAAACCACAACAACAAGTTGTTGTGGTTTTGTCCGTTTTTTTTTATTTTCACGTGTCTGGGGTTACGATAAAAATACGTTATGGACAATTTTTTTTTGGGGGTGGGAGGGGGGGGGGGGCGGGAACGGGGGGGGGGGGGGAGAAACGGAGGTGTCCCTATTAACCAGACATCGCTGTATTTGTGTTCCGGAATACAATTTGGAGCATCTTTTCGTGGTCACCAGGCAGGGACAGAGCCACGTCGCCCGTCTTTCTCGGAGGACGCCCTTCTCACTCCACAGGCGCACGAGGAGCCAAAAGCTTCGTATCTGACTTAGGCTTCGTATAAGCGCGTAGTTTTAAAATTTAAGCAGGCTTCATGACACGGTCTCGTGGTCCCTTTTGCTAGCACAACACCGATTGCACTTAGTCAGCGGATTTGTGTTTTCGCCGCAGTGCATAGATATTTGGGGCAGGTATACGCAGCTTCGTTTCTGGCAGCGTGATTTTGTGCAGGTATCTGAAGCAGACAGCAACGTAGCTTCCTATTGCGCCGCACGCAACCTAGACATTTTTAAGGCATCATCAAGCGAGCGCGCTAGAAAGGCATCTCCCAGAAGGGGAAGTCCGTTTGTGAAGAAAAGGGGTGGTTTTAATTCTTGCCCTTTGTTGCGAGCTTTTTCTTCGCATGATGGGGCGACCAATGTCTGCAGTGACTCCAAGTACCTTCATGAACTTTGTACAACCACCGCTGGGCTTAGTATGGCCAGTGATTTTCGGAATGCATTTTGTATACTTTTGCAGTTGTCTATGCGTTTGATAACGTCAGCTTTATGCTGCTTTTGCCGGCAAGACAATGTAGCTGTTAAAAGTCATTTTTCACGTTTAAGAATTAGAGGAATGAAATGGAACGGTTCAGCCATTCCTCAAGTGCGAATGGGCCATGTTTCTTTATTGCAAGGAGTTGAAAGAAATGAAATCATCGGAAACTCTAATTCCCCAGAATACTTGTCGGAACTGAATGGGGGTGCTCATTCCGCAACACTGAAATACGAGGCGAGGTTCTGATGCTGACTTCAAAAAGAATTCCAACCAGTCAGTTCGTTTCCTCCCCTCTAAAACCAAAGGGCCTTGAGAACTATTTCGCCAAGTGCCAGAGCATCCTAACATCCTTGAAATCTACAAAAAAAAAAAAAAAAAACATTTTAGGTTTTTGGTCAAGTTGCCGAGGCGTATATCTTGCATGTTAAAAAGTGGTATTGTTTAGGTCCTCAATTACGTGCAATGTTATTTTCGTAATCCACTTTAGTCTGAACTGACCCAACCATCGAATCATACATTTGACAGCTCAATCGGGCTCTACAGCACCTCGCACAAATCCTAAATTTTTGCAAATATTTTATACTTTTTTTTTATTAAGCGCACCAAAAAGGCGTATACACAAACAAGCAAACAAACAAACAAAAAACAAAAAAACACGAGAGATCGCGTCTGTCTCTGCAAAGGAAAAAGCTTCCCCGTAAACTCGGTCATCAATCCACTGCCACCGTCCACCGATTTCAATCTTGGGCGGGGGAAACTGCGCCAACTAAGCGCCAGCGCCTCACAATGCGCCTCCTCCAACCTCGCGCCGATCAACGCCCGATAAAATTCCCCGTCGTCCCACACCGGGCAGTAGCGGAACCGGGACAGAACGTGGGGACGGCAGCGGCCGGGCCGACGACGCCATGTTGCCGGTCCAGCCCGGCTTGGGCGCTGCTCCGTGTTCGCCGTGTGTGGCGAGACGCATTATAGCCTCTTCGCAGCGGCTAATATAGGAGCGGGAGCACGCCGGCGGACGCCCAAATGGGGGCTATTTCGGGTCTTGTAATGCGAAATCATTTGAAGGGCTCCATAACGCCCGTTTCTGCCTCCCTTTTCAGGGCCGGCGGTTATGGATAGGGTCGAGAGATTGCACGCTTTCATGAAAAACGCTCGACAAGATGCCTCCTCCTGATAGCAGTTCCGACCTTTCTCTCTTTGTTTATTTTTTTTCTTTCCTGTGTAAAAAAAAAAGGGGGGGGGGGAGGGGGGGGGGCTAAACAGAATTCGAGCAAAGAAGGCGTTCCGGACTAAATAGAAGCCCACGGCCAAATTCGCAACGCGGAGTTGCGTTGATGGATGACTCGGGGACGGGATAGAACAGGGAGGGAGGAGGGTAGCGAGGGAAAGGGATCGGCCCATTTGTGCGTTCCGAATATAGGTTCTCTGAACACGAACACTGAGGTGTCCGTTCCGGTGTGCCATGGTAAGCGGTCGGCATTGCATAAATTGATGAACCACCTCCCCTCCCCATGCCCTTTTCTACTGCCCTCTAAACAGGAGGGATAATTGTGCTCTTAGGAAAACCAAGACCGCCCCCTCCATGGTTTATTTTTGTTTTAGTACGGGTATGAAGTGTTTAGCAAGGGGTCTCGTAATATCTTCGCAGCTACTCATTAACGCCTAGCAAAGTTCTTTCTCTCGCGTGTCGGCAGACCGCGGTAGTCGCTGTTTGCATTGGCGGTTGCATGATGCTGTGGGGCGACCAGTGACCATTTCTGACGAGGAAAGATTGAAAGTGTTGTTTCGCACCTTTCCAGCGCTTATCATCTAGGCGAAAAATGCCGAGTCACTGGGCTGTGGACGCTTGCGCGGTTCGGGCTGTACCATCTTTTTACGCGCGGCCAATAAAACTTGATTAAGCGAGCCAGCATGCGCGGATTCGGATATTTCACAGAACAGAGCTACTGCGGTGGGCCAATAACGCACCCTATAGCCGAACAGGCTCTCCGTAGATTGGCAGCACGCAGAAGGCGATTCCTGGAATGGGCTATGGACTATTCCATGGTTCATAAACCGTCAAGGTTGCTGACAGTTGCTATTGGAAGCATCGCTTACGTAGAAGTTAAGCAAATCTGCTCATACCCCCCTTTCACAGCCAGCGGTACAGCTTGGTGTGACATCAAAAATATTCGAGCTGATGAGCGCGTAAAAAAGCCTTCACGGTAGAAATTCTCCGTAAAAGAGCGCAGGGCTTCCCATTAAAAGCATCGGAGAAGCATCCGTGAGCTGAAATAATAATGACTTGTCCGTTAATCTAAAGTAACGATTGTTTAAACAACAACAAAAATGTTTACGACAAGCGGAAAATGGTTCTATTTGGTTTAGAGTAATCCTCGTTTACAAATCCGATTACGACGCCTTTGCAAGGCTTCGTAATCGGATTATGACGCGTCCAAGCGTACCCCAGCCAAGCAAGATGGCGGCGCCCTGAAGCCGGACTTCCAAACATGTATAGACAACGGTTCTCATACTTAAAAAAAGATCTTTATTGCTCTGTCACACTACTTGTGATAAACTTTCCAAAACGAGGTGGCGCTAGTTACCGCCCAATTGAAAAGGCATGAGGTGAGATTTTTGTCTAGTACAGTCACACTGCCACTATCTCTTCATCTACCCATACGCACCATACGATATTGGTCCCATAGTGAAATCATATACATGGGTTGCACTGACGCCACATCGCATACTTTTGACCACCATGTAAGAGGGGGAGAGGGAACCTGCTTTTGTAAGAATTTTGAATGACGGGTTAATCTTCTATAATTTGCTGGGACGAGAATAGCGGCGTCTGTGCAAATGCGGGAGGCACAAAAGAGGATCCTGATGAGAGGGGAGCTCCTTCTTCCCCTTTTCTCTGGTGGTCATTGGAGCGCTCTGCGAATGACGTCACGTGCAACCCATGTATCCAGTGGTCCCACTCAAGGCCACTTCCGGTAATCGCGCATACACAGCGCCCCTCAAGCCGGATGATGACGACTAAAGGTGTAACAAAATAAATAATAATAATTGCAATAAAATGAATTGAGTACGTTAATGTTATTATATTTAGAAAACATAATAAGCCCGGTCATAATCATAAACCAATATGAAAAGGAAAAATCAAGCAGTGACTGGTAGCTTTAGAAGTTCATTGCCCTAGCCGAGCCATGTTTTTAAACTTCGCCGGTCGCGTTGTCGGCGTTGTCGGTGTTGCTGTTCTGCAGGCGAATATCTGTTTCCAACTATATTTCCCTCTCGGTTAGATCCTCTCTTGGCGTTTTAATATAATGTGAGTTACCTAATCACGCTATGAATGCGTTCTAAATGGGCCTCCTCAGGCAAGAAGCCAAAAAGCCGGGGACTCGCTTGGCCGTTCGGGATTCTGCCTCTAGTTCGTTACCGGTGGGTGGTGACATTTAGATAAAGTGGTCGTGCTGTCCCTCGAGTGAAGAATGGCAAGATTGTCTTCTCTTCAACGCAGTGTATGTGACCCGGTTAATTTCTTAGGCGTATGTACGTCGGACGTGACTTGTGAAACCGTCGAACGTAATGAATTGCGTGCTTGTTCACGCTTAATGATTTCGCAACCTCCACGCATCAAATGTTCACACCACTTTACTGCAAAGATCGAAAATATCGTGGCAAATGATGCTAATCAGGTGCGAACCTGGGGTTTGCCAATCTGTAAAAGCATAAAACAGAAGTTAACATCGAAATACAAGCGTATTAAAAAACAAAATCCGCACCACTATAAAAGTGAATTTATCAGTCGTTATATTTGCAAGCAGGCTAAGTAAGTTGACTGGGTACATTGAAAATAATTCTGTATTTACTAGTCAGACTGATGCACCTCGAAGCGAATTAACGGGATGGTACCTCTACAAAAAGAGTTGCTCGAACATACCAGTTTCTGAGACTCACACCTGTCTTCCCTCTCTCCTCAGGATACCCTGTGGGTATGGCAGCATTTCACACCTGCCGTTCACCATGCGTCGAGCACCTTCCCCCCCCCCCCCCCCTCGTCAAGTTCCAGACATAATTTATCTCCGCTTGGCACGTCATGCAGTAAGACACAGAGTATTTATATAATTTAGAAGTATAAGATGTGAATCCCTTCGTCCATCCTCTGTATGCTGTTACTTTCTTGTTCCAGTATGATGGTTCCTCGGAGAATTAAAGAGAATACCGCAAGGGCCACGGACGTCTGGAGGCAAGCTGCAAGGGCTGGACAATCAAGACAAGGACCATCAGTAACCAAGGGGTTAAAGTGAGAAAACTCAAGAGGTAGCTCATCATCTCGGCCGCAAGAAGAAAATCAGAGAGCGTATGCTGGGAAATTTGTCGACATTCAGCTTCATCCTTGGGTGGCATGAGCGTTTTCTGGTCATTTTCATACATGAGGTGAACTGCTACTAGAACTACGTCGACTCATCCTATACCCTCCAAGCTCCGCAGCTTACAGGGCGTTACAAAGGTACAATACTGCATTTCACCATAACTTGCCGAACAGCGAAAGCCACGGCATCAGCGAGCCAACCGGAACATTTGGCTGAGGGACGTGACAACATTTCGTGGGAGTATACTCCCCTTGCAGAGACCTCTCACAAACTATGCTTCGTTGCTCTCATTAGCTTGAAGGGGCCGCAGCTTTTTCTTTTTTTAAAGTTACGCTGAAACAAAGTGTAGCTGTAGCGTGGCCACTGAAATTGACATCGAGGCATAACATTCCTCATGGGGGTTTTGACATCTATCCTGTGGTCTCTTAGGCAATTATGAATGTCGCAGCCACAAGTTATCACTTAACAATAATCCGCAACTCGTCAAATGACAAACAGCGTAAATGGTTGTGTAAGTTCGGTAGCGGCAGTTGTGAATATCTGGGAAAAAACTGTGGCTTAGTGGGCTCTCGTCCTCATGACATGCATCTGTGTCAGCCAGGACTGTCTTGAAAACCCCTTTCAAGTCATTAGTCAGAAGAAGAGTTTCTGGGATGCCTCTGACACGTAGTAATTTCCGGCATCTATCAGAAACTCGAGAAGGAGAACCTTATGCAGTTGCAACCTGCGAACCAGGTTGCAAACAAAAAGCAGGGACTTAGGTCAAGTCCTGCTTTGTACAAGTGGTCTCTCAGCATTAGCATGCAAAGTGTGGAGCAGCTATGGCAATTAGAACTTCAGGCTCTTGAATACCGGAGCTGTTGCCATCAGCACGACGACCAGAGGTGGTTTTCGTGCCAGTAGACCTCGTTCTAAAGTCACCGGAAGGTAACAACAATAACTAGTTTCTGCTATCACGTTGTCTTAGCCAGTGGTCAAGAACAAGACTATTCCTCTCGAGCTTGAACAAAGAGTTCTTTCATTCGTTTTCTCGAAGCCCCTTTGACACGCAATGACACGCATAACCTAACTCAGTGAACACCCTACATATTAGTAGTGTTTCCAGTTTGTGCTAAATCACAAAAAGAGCCCTTGCAGAATGAGGTCTTGCTATGAAAAAGTAAATTGTTAATTCCTTATACCAGAGATTCCCATCCGTTGGAGTTTGGGTAGGAGCAAGCTGTGGTCTATGCTGTAAAAAGCCTTACTGAAGTCTGATTGAATGATCTCACGCGGAGTTCGGTTGTCGAGGCTGGTGCTGAGTGCACGCGTGTGACAGCTGCAAGGGCCGATTCGCAGCTCCTGTCGGTGCGGAAACCGTATTGGTGAGGGCTAGGAAAGTTCGATTGCTCAAGGTGCACGCTAAGAGTCGCTTGTTAATGACTCTGATCATTGTTCGGCAAACGATGAAGGTTATGAAGATTGGTCAGTATGAGTAGATGTCAGACTTGGGGGCTCCGTGCCTTCTTGTAGAGAGGCGTTACTGACGCAACGGGACTGACGCAACAAAATCGTGAAGATGCGAGTGAGGACGGGGGAGATACGGCCAGCGCAGAGCAGTTTCCTGTACGTCTAACAGAATGCCATGTCAGTGTCGGACCAGTTAATTTGACTGTTGAAGTCGCCAAAAATGAACGGTGCAGAGAACCTGCTGGAGTCGATGCGCTGTAGGCTCTCTCGGAGAAGGGCGTACGATTGTTCACGGAGGGAGTGTGGGCAATAGGTAGACGCCAGAAGAAGCTTTCCATGTTTGCAAAAGACCTCGACGAAGATGGCTTCTAGACACGGAGGGGTGAGGCGGTCGGAACATCGGCAGGGCAGGTGTTTTGGCACAGCAAGGAGGACGCCGCCCCCAGTTGAGCGGTGGTCTTGCTGGAATAGAGAGAATTGCGTGAGATCGACTAATTGCCCATTTATTGCCCATCGAAGACTGAGGCGTCCAGCCATGTCTCGCACACAGCGAATATTGTATTTGGGAAAGATGATTTCAGTGCTTTAAAGTCAGGTAGCTTGTTCTTTAGGGAGCAAATGTCGGAAAACCAAACAGAAATCACGTTTGGCGGCGCAGGAGTGCCGCCGGTCTTGGAGTTGTCGTACGAACGGTGAACGCTACTGACATCGTCGCTCGCCGGAGGCGGGTTGAAGAACTGCTTGGTAGAGCTGGTTATGATGGTGGGGTACGCAGGGGCGCCATGCTGCTTGGGGGGTGGGAAGAGGTCATCGGTCAGAGGAGGGAGCTGACACGCCGCACACAGCCACTCAGTTGATAACGAGGAGGAGCGTCTATACAAATTAGATACCTTAATTTGATACCTTATTTAGATACCTTAATTTCTCATTTTACATCCAAGTTTGTCGTTTTTTTCTTCACTGAAACATGATATCATGATAACGATGATATGTATATCTTAAAAGGGTATAAGACTTTTTATTTAAATCGGAATGAGAAACGCGGGGGAGGTGTTTCTATTTACGTTCGGCAAGACACCCGGTGGGAAATTATGGAAACGTACACTGAAATGACTGAAGACTGAAATATTAACAGTGAGAAGTAACAATCTAATTTTCTCAGTAGTATATAGGCCACCAACAGCGTGTTTCGATAGGTTTGGTTTGTTTTTTGATATATATCTCGACTTTATATCGGTAAATAAGTTATCACTTTTTCTCGGAAGAAATTTCAATGTAAATACTTTGCAACGCTCGCCTCTTTCATCACAATTGAATAACATTATAAGGTCAAGTGGTTTCATGAATGTTATCCAGTCTCTCACTAGAATAAATATTTCCTCCTCAAGCGCCCTCGATCTTTTTATTACAAATGTTTGTGAAAATGTTCATGACGCTGATACAATCGCTAGTGACATTAGTGTCCACATTCCCATATTCATATCCTGTGCCTATAGCACTTCCGTAAAAAGCTTAAAGAGAGTTACATATGTCTTTCAGAACATATCCGGGCGTAATTTGGAAAAGTTTAGGACAGAGATCTCCCTCACTGGCTGGGACCCAGTTTATTCTAAAACATGCGTAGATGAGGCGTACAACGACTCTCTTGACGTCTTCAGCAAAATTTATAGCTCGAATTTTCCCTGGGAAACAAAAACAGTTTCTAGAAATATTCGGAAGCCCTGAATCACACCTCTGCACCTCAGAAAGCTAAAAAAGAGGGATCGTTTGTACAGGTCCTATTTATCGACGAGAAATCCCGATAAACTGATCATTTTCAAGCAATTTCGGAACCTCCTGACATCTGAGTTACGAAAGGCTAATTAAGAGTCTTATACGCAGCTCTTTATTAGAAATTCTAGAAAACGTCCAGAAATAGTTTGAAAATCTATAAATGAAGTTTTACGCCGCATTGGACAGCGTAATGATGTAGGCGAACTTTCAATCAATGGCAAAAATATATCGGGAACGTTGTTAGCAGAACACTTTAACACATCTTTTGTAAATTTAAATCCGCCACCACATAATGTCAATGCTTTAAACTTTATTGAACACACAGTACACGAGACACTTTTTCTAGCGCCGACTGATGAACACGAAGTATATAACGCGTTTGCGGGTCTCAGCAACAGTAGAAGCTGCGATACAGATGACCTAAAAGTTAGGCCTCTGAAATTTGTTCTTAATAACATCACATCTTGCTTGGTGCACATTTTTAACCTTGCCTTGTCATCAGGAACATTTTCCCGTAAAAGGAAATTAGCTAAAATCTGTTATATTTAAAGGAGGAGAGAAAAATCTCCTAACGAACCTACAGACCTATCTCCCTACTTCCAATATTTTCCAAAGGGCTTGAAACGATTATTTCAAAACGCCTAAACTCTTTCTTTAATAAGCATTCTGTGTTAACGGATTGTCAATTTGGTTTCCGTAAAGGAAAGTCTACAGAATCTGTATTACTTCAACAAAAGGAATTATTTTGCAAAACATAGAAAATCGGTTATTTACCCTTGGCATATTTATAGATTTTAGTAAGGCATTTGATTTCATCAACCACAAAATTACATTAGATAAACCATACTGCTACGGTGTCCGTGGCGTACCCCTATCTCTTTTGCGCTCTTATCTTGAGTAACGTGCGCAATGTGTTGTGGTCGATGGTCATACATCACCTTTTCTGAAGGTACGATTTGGTGTACCCCAGGGCAGTATTCTTCGGCCTATGTTATTTAATATAGATATTAATGACATCGTCAACCTCAATAAACAAGTAAAATATATAATATATGCTGACGACACAAGCCTATTTCTTGCTGAAACGAATGTTGACAAATTAATAGCCGACGCAAATAATGTCCTTAGCCAGTTTTTTATATGGTCCAACAACAATGGCCTTAAGATCAACACCCAGAAAACAAAGGCTATTGTTTTTCGACCGAAACACAAGGCTGTAGCTATTGACAATAATATTAAAATTTGTTCTACACCAATTGAATTAGTAAAAAGTCATAAAACTCTCGGAATAAGTTTTTCTGGGCATCTTTTGTGGAATGATCATGTCGATTATCTCGTAAAGAAGCTGTCCAAAGTGGTTGGAATCATGTCCCACTGTCGCTCTGTTTTTCCAGTTAATGTCAAACCACAAATTTACTATTCACAATTTCAGTCCTACATCAATTACTGTCATCTTATTTGGAAAAAAAAACAAACAAAACTACTCAAACAAACATTAAAAAGCTTTTGTTACTTCAAAAACAAAAATTGCTCCGTTACAGTGATAATGAACACTATATGGCTCATACAAAGCCCCTATTTGACCAATAAAAAGTAATTACCATTGAAAAGATGTACGACTATAGATTGCTGCATAGTTTCCGATTTTCAACTTCTGACCATATTTTGTTTTTATGTGAAATGGCGAACCTCTCCGAACATCCTTATGGCATCAACACACGCCTCGTGGAAAGATGGATCATACCCCGAGCTCGTACTAATTATACTTATCAGTCAATCACTTATCGTCTACCTTCATTATTTAACCATTTACTTACCAACAACATTGATATATATAACATGTGAAGGAAATTATTATTGATGCACTTCTTATAGTCCTGTCGGACATTGTGTTTAAATAAATGTGAAAGCGTTTTATTGTATGGCATATCGATTCTTGTGGTTGTAATTCTGTATAATGCGGAAAATGGCTGTGTGTGCGCTTTTTTGTTTTGTTATATTGCTTTTTGCTAACCGCATTTCTCTTTTAGAAAGTGTTGTATTTTGTAGAATATTATGAACAGAAGCTGTGCGTATATTTTTCTGGTTTGTGCGCTTGTGTGCGACCTTTGCATTTTTGGTAAATAGGGGTATTTTGATTTTGGTATTTTGGGAAATATTTGTCCAGCGTGTTTTATTTTTTTTTGGAAAATTAGTCCTGCTGCCAATCTCCAAACGGGCCCCAGACCCCGTCAAGCTGCCTTTGGCAGCTTTTTGTATGGGGCACCGTTGGCTATAAGGCCAAAAAATAAGACTAATTGATTGATTGATTAAAAGCGAGAGGTACGTCTTCGCATTTCTAAAGGAGCCACACATCACAACTGTCGCATTGGAGAGCGGCGACATTGTCGAACACAGACCACGAACAGCGGGGGCGGGTTTGACGTGTGCCGGGGTCTAAAGGTACATCACCAGCGATCAGCACTAGCGGGATTAGGTGACGTTTATGACGAGGGTGTTGAGTGAAGAAGAGTTAATGGCTAGGCTTAGTGCCGGGCCACCCCAGGAGATCGCTTCCGCGGGCGGCGATGTTTGATGGTGATGCTGCAGTCAGAAATTGACTTTCTGTAGGTGCTTACTGTTTGTAGATAACAGGTGATATTTCTGTCTAAGGGCCAGTAGCCCCGTTAGGCAGATCAGAAGATGCAGATCAGGAGATGGAGACGTGATAGTAGAAAAACAAATGGCTTCACCTTCACCAGGCTGAATATGCGTGGAGCAGGCATGGCATTAATGTTAGATGATGCGATATATCCTCCTAGACAAATCTTCCAAATCAACCCAGAGAAGGGGTCGAAGAGAACGGGAGCGGTGAAGCGGACGACGGTTCATCACAAGATTTTGGAGCTACTGAAGGGCTTCAAATGAAGTCTCCACAGAAATCCCTTAAATCCATTTTGTTCATGGTAAGTGCAAATTTGAGTTCCTACACGTCTAGCATGTCTCTAATAGGAAGACAACTCTAATGTGGCTGGTGCCAGGCTTTTGAGAAGTGTAACGAAGGGCTTTTGCGAATGTTCAAAACTTTCGAACGTCGAAACAAATGATGCCATATTTCGTTTATACTTGGATTGAATAGGACTATTCGGCACTTTTACAGGTTTTCAAACTTTGAGAATGCTGTAGGACACACCAGTATAAAACATCAACGAAACTGACTAACAAAAGCCCACAGGGAAGTCAAGAAACTGTATGCGAATATAAATGAACTCATGTATTTCAACTCATTCATTTAAAACTGGGGGTCATCCTATAATTGTCACGAAAATGGTTGATCTGTAAAATGTCTGAGCCCCCAGAACCAGTGCATGATTCGCTGCGATATGCTGCTGTGAACCGGCGATGGTTGATGCATGCACGCAATGTGAGTGCTACAGCATCAAAGAAGATGTGGCCGACATGACATACTATTCATATCGCGTGTTATCAGGAGTCTGCATGTGTTTAATTACAGCAGCAGGCATACTGCTATTTGACGAAGTAACCCTGGAAAACCTTTTTGCTCCTTGCTCTCGCGCAAAATAATTACTCGTTTGATATTTAAATGGATTATTATTTAATCATAATATTTAAGCTTTGAAGTAAGTAGAACTCAATGGTTCTTTTCTTTTCGTTTCGTAGAGGGTTTTCAAAGCACAAGTCGGCCGGTCTGGCACCCTCTTACAGCCATGCTTGCACTGCATGACTACTTCGCATGTCCAGTGCCAACTGCGGTTTAACCTACTCTAACTTGCTTAAATTGGCATTCTGACAATCTTGCGTATGTCTGGTTTAAAAAAGAAATGCAATTTGCATCTCGAAACGTCGAGCAACGTTTGATAATTTAACCATTTGAACAAGTCGAGTTACGGAGTCAACTTCACTGTGTTTTTTTTATGGTAAGTCAAAGGTCTGAGGGTTTACAGATGGAGCATGTCTCTGAGAGGGAGGCAACGCTGATCTCACTGATGTAACTTTTCCGACAAGTTTTGTAGCAATGCCAGTCACATGTAACATTGTTTTGACCCTAACTTGTGTTACTATACACTATAGCTAGGTTCAAACCTAATAGGATAAATTCATTTGAATCTAGCTACTCTAGCTAAATTCCAACCTACTAGGCCACCTGCAGCTAGCTTTTCGTAGCTGATGAACTTGCCACGTTTCAATCCCGGGGAGTATTAAGTAATAACATTTTGAAGTAACGTATTAATGTAACTTAAATATTTGCTTGGAAATGTTTAACTGCCACACACTAAGTTTGTGGTCAGTGACTTCTTTAACACATTTTCTTTTTTTGAGTAATGAGGAAAGTAGAAATGTTCTTTTGTCGTTAATTTTCTAATCTTACGAATTACGGTTACGTTGAGGAGCATAATCTGATGCATACCTTTATTCTAGATTGTCGTGGATAGACAACGACCAAAAAGATTACGCATTGCGGATCATGGATGACGAGTGCCAATGGGAAAGCGCAACTGGCAGTGCAATGAAAACAGTGACAACAGATAAAGTCGAGGACGATACATTCGTGTTTATCTTTTTTTTTTTCTGCAGGGACTACATTTGGAATTGTAGAATGTCGAGCAACTTTTGTCGATTTGAGCACTTTGAAAAAGTCAGTTTGCGGGGTTGGCTGCACGTGTTTTTTTCTGGTAAGTGAATAGTTCAGTTTTTAAAGTCTAGCGTGTCTCTGAGAGAAAGGCAAATTTGATGGGACTGACAGCAACCTTCTGGAAACTGTTTAAACAACATTGGTCACATCTAACCAGGGTTCTCCACACAGTGGGCGGCAGTGGTTTCGCCGCCCGCCGTGGGAGTCCTGCTAGCCGCCTAATTCTTTGATGTCCCGTACACCTCTACGTTTTGCCACGACTAGAAAATGCAGATTGATTCTACAAAGGTGTAATGTTTCGAATTGCCGTGCTCGATAGATTTCCACGCCAAGACTTGGAGTTACAGGTCCCAACAATCGAAATTAATACGACCTGGTCGCGGTGCACGCAGAAGAAAGCTGCTGCTGCCGCCTGTGTATTCCCCCCTTCCACCCCCTTCCCCAGTCGTAATCAAATGTACACTTGTCCAGAATTTATAGAGAAAACTGCATCTAACATTTTTTCTATCCTAACTTGTATAGCTACACCATATCAAAGGCCCCAGTTATTAACAAGGCATTCCATATGATTTGCTTTTTTTCTCTTGATCTGTGCAGACCCCAATATGGCCTTTATAAATTGATTGTAAGCGGTTGGTTTTTCATATTTACTTCTTGTTGATATAATACAAAAAACGGATGTAATGAAAGATGCATGGCACTTTTTTAATGGGTTGCTTGTCTCAGCTTGTCCTGTTTTGCTTTTAAATGCGAAAACATTTCTGGGCGAACCTTCTATCAGTTTTTGTCGGTCGGTTAATCTTTTGGATTGTTCACGTGACCGATTTTACTCTAGCGCAGGCAACGACACAGGCACATGAGGACAGCTTGGTTTGTATGAGCGCTCACGCACACAGAACGCTTTTTAAAATCATGCGTCTGACCCCACGCCTTTGTCAGCACCGAAGCCAACTTGCGAAGTGGAGTATATGGCATGCAGGTACACCAAAATGTGTCATTTGCACATATCAGAACGAGCTCTTAGAGAACATTTTAAAGAAGGATCCGCCTTTCGACAAGCAACAAAAAACAAAAACGCGCAGTCAGCATGCGCTGACGAGGTAGCCAAGTGCGCATCTTGAGTGGTAGACACTTAGAGTAAACAAAATAGCTTGATCGCATTTTCGGGATAATCAGGAGCATTCTTCGTGTTTGTCGTGTCGAGAGTTGATTATAGGACAGAGCCGTTCCAACTTATCAGGTGCAGAAAGCACCACCTTGACATCAAACCTGTTGGCCACCCCTTTTCAAGTTATGTGACACGCAAAGAATGTACGGCAATATGGCTGGCCGGCTCCTCATCTCTTTGCTTTGCTCTTGTATTCTTTCATGCAATAACATATTTTCTGCCACATTCGTCAAGATGGTGACGGGATATTCCGAACTTTCCAGTCGCTGGATTTGGTTATCGAAGCTCTATTCGGCTGCGTGGTGGCACGACTTAGTTAATGCCGCTCTTAAGCAATTGGTCACGATTCCTCTTTTGGTGAGTTTAGATTGTGCCGAGTCGAAGTTGAGATCTGTTCCCATGGATCTAAGTGAATATATCCAGCACAAATGGTTGTCCTGGAAGGTCATTCGCAAGTCTAAAAATTGGAGGACGCTGCTTGTGGGAAGTTCATGTGTAAAGTTGAGTCCTTGAGAATGTTTCACGAGAGTGGCGCGAATGTCGTGAACTACTTTGGTGTTGCTCTCTTCCGGACGATTAGTGAGAAGGACGAGATCGTCGTCAACGTATCTAAAAATACGTGCGACTTGGCCGCTTTGAAGACTATCGTCAATGACCCGGTCGCACTTGGATAGAAAAATGTCACATAACACAGGGGCAACGCATGACCCTACACATATTCTCTTTTTTTTTTTTTTAACGTAGTTTTTGCCATTAAAGGGCAACTCCGCTTCGTTTTTGATATTTAGAAAACTATGCAGCCCTCTTCAGTATAACATAGGAAGACCCCATGTCAAATATAACGATCTAATTCCGTCTATATATTTAATAAACTGTCCAGCAAACTTTCAAATGAGCCAAGTCGCCGAAATCTGCCAACTCTAGCGTGCGACGTGAGGCGCAATCGTCAGCGCAGTCAATGCGACGGAGTTGGAGCGGTCAGCGCTGAGCCACTACGTCAGAGGCATTCTCGTCCTTATCACG
>JABSTQ010003612.1:0-34857 GCA_013358835.2 Ixodes persulcatus
GGAAAGACTTTAATTTTGACGGTGTTGGCAGTGTTCCTTTAAGAGCGCAATGATTTCAAGCTTCCACCATGCTATTTACAAACACCATCGAACTTGTTGTTTGCAAGGTAATGACGTAACAAGGGGGAACCATAAGAGGGCGCCACCACAACTTCTCGCCGCTAATAGCCCACTGGGCCACCGATCCCCCTATTTCTTGCGTTTGTCTTGGTGTATTGGCGACTTTAGCGATCGAAAGCGTCGCTGTGGTCGGCACAACCACAATTGGCCGAATGCTGACTATGACGTCAGCAAAGGATGTCTCATCGGCGGAAATAAGAGGAATGTAAGAACTTCAATTTTGACGGTGTTGGCAGTGTTGCTTTGAGAGCGCTATGATTTCAGGCTTCCACCATGCCCATTACAAACACCATCGAACTTGTCGTTCAGAAGGTAATGATGTCACGAAAGGTAACCAAACGAGGGCGCCACCGAAACATCTCGCCTAGAGTTCCTACGGGAGCCAGAGTTGCGCGTTTGATTCCACATGCCGCGTGCCGCCCTCGCCGCTATTCGCCGAGATCCGATCACGTGAGGAGCCGTATCAAGTGTCGTGCAGCAAAGTAGACGTTGCACGCGCCCCGGCGTACGTTCCCAGGCTTTTGAGCCCGCCGCGCGCCTCGAACGCGCGGCGCTGCTATTCGCCGAATTCAGTCACGTGAGGAGCTGGATCCACATGCCATGCGTGAACGCGCAACTCTGGCTCCCGTAGGGAGCCTATACAGGAACTCTAATCTCGCCGACGCTAGCTACGAAGTCGAGAACGACGAAGATTCAGCTCCGCGTGGTGAACGTCATCTCGAGGTCAGCGTGCAGAGAACGACCTTCATCAGATAACAGTTGCCTTCTTGTCGTCTCACAAAACAAGTGCATGACATCGTTGCCGCAGCCGGCGCAGAGGTAAAAAGGTAAGACAAAGGCTTGTTTCTTGGTTCGGACCGAACGCATAGCTCAATAGCGTGCCATCACAATTTTAGAAAACAATCGGCCCAGAAGAACCTTGCCAATTCGAATGGGAACTGTTTTCACAAAACGTCAATCCGCCATTTTGTTGTTCGACGAAACCTATTGGGGCTTGGGTATTACGTATTTGAGGTTGTCACGTGAATCTTTGTAATGTTCACCTTCGGCCGACGCCGGACAGCTCATAACAATAAAATGACGGACAAAATTTCGTAATTGAAAACACCATAACGTAGAGGGACGACAAACACACATACCCAATGCCTGCGAAGAGCACTCAGCAAATGACTAAGTAAAAGATGAAAACAGGGGGAATTCGGTAGGACGTCCTCGCACCCATCCGCCATTTTGTTCTTGGAATGCTCACCTTCTGTAAACCCAAGAGCGTTCATAACAAAATAAGGAATGTGAGTATGTCACCCAAAGCAATATCTATCACAAGCATGGTTTTCACTGACGTCACATCAGCGGTTATTGGGAAGTACATTACTGCTGCGTTTGTACTTTCTGCAGAATATATCCCCCCTTTCTACTTGATTTACTGGGCAAGAACAAGTAGAATGGACCATTGGTACAACGCGACAGCTTCACGTGCAAGCCATGTATAACACGCGAGAGAAAATTAATATACTTTTTTGTGTATAATAGTTACGATATGCACTTTTCATTATAAACGCTTTTGTGTAACTATACTGTGTAAATTAGACGAAACGTACAAGGCTCACGTTTCACGCCTTAGCTATATCTAAATTTTCAGATGATACTTGACAGTCTAAGGTTTTATACGGTTCCTGCATATAACTACAGGTTGGCTAGTTAAGCACAGTGGAAGGTAATTGTTAACAGCCATTCGCAAATCAAGACATGCTATCAAGCTCGAAGTAGTGGCGTCCGCAATTAAGAACATCGGTGTGGCATGGCCCTCCACGATTAGTCCAGGGGCTCTATGCTACACGGTGGGATCAAGCGGGACAGGGAGTGTGGGACATCACCGTCGTCCCGCGTGGTCCCGCTGTGTAGCATCGGGCCCCAAAGCTTCATTTGACATCTTCACCACGGCCGCTTGATTCTGCTTCCCGCTCTGCTGGTAACGGCCTGCCGTGTGGTTCGTTTTGTCGAGTAGAAAACGTTAAGTTCTCAGAGAGGCCGCAGTGAAGGGTATTGAGCCATGGCGGGGTTCCAAGGTTCCACCATGCTAATTACAAACACCATAGAACTTGTTGTTCGCAAGGTAATGACGTCACGATAGAGAATCATAGGAGGGCGCCACCCAAACATCTCGCCGCTAATAGTAATGTTCCCAGAGGAGCCGTACTTGTTTTACAACGGTTCTTGACGGTAATACGAGTATAAATGGTATTTGTTAAAGCCCTTTGAAAGAATTCACGCTTCGCGTTTTTTACAAGTATTGACAACCATTGTTGTGCGAGTGCGCGTGGCATGTGCTCCGATCAAGTGCACAGTGGACGTTTGCTTCCTATACTTCATTTCAGCACGCTAAGTGGAGCGCACCACAATAAAGTTTTGCAGTGCGTCCTTCTATACTTTTATAATGTTGTGCATTGTTTTCCTTCTATACCATTTAAGAGATTAGAAAGGTGCATGTTTCTAAACTGCTTTGATCTTTGTCTAATTGCAAACTGCCTTCCTGTAGTCATCTGAATTATTCCGTGAGCAATATTGGTTTTGCTCGATGTACTAACACGAAAGAAAGAGACCCTACAAACAGTCACATACAGATTATTAGGAGTGGTTAAGCAAAAAAAAAAATGTCTTCCTAAAAAGAGTAGTCCGTTGTGTCACGGAAGATGATTTAATATATTTTAATTAAAATAAAAATTTGCTTTGTGTTTTGATTTAGGCGAAGCGGAGATAAGTTTTCAGGAGGTGCTTCGCTCCACAAAAAATGACAGCTGCCATGGCACCGATGCGGTACCGCGCTAAGCCTGTATATCATCCCAAAGAGGCGAAGCAAGTCGCTTTGAATGATATAGGAGCCCTGCTGGAGAGGGGCGGAAAATCACTCAGCCTGAGGACCGTCGTTAGGAGAACGACGAAGTTGACAAATGTAAGTGAACGGGCTCTATTTAAATGGATGACCGAGTAGATGAAAGACGGCAACCTTACGGTTCCACTGACCATGTTTTGAGGTGTAAAAAATGGTGAACAGAAAAAAAAAAAGCTGGACGACTTTGACCTCGGCGTGCTTAGAAGAATTGTGCACGGGTTGTACCGGAAAAAATAGGTCTTTACTGCCGCGAAGCTGTAGAAGTACCAAAACAGCGACCTACCCAGTGTATCACTCGCGACGCTGCAAGCTAGAGAGGCTCCGCTTAGGTACGGCAAACGGTCAAGAAATGCGTATCTGAGCGAATGTCCAAACATTATTCAGTGGTGTAGCAATTGCTTTCGCCAACTCAAGAAGTATCGCCAAAAGAAATATCAATATACTACACCTACAAAACCTCAGTGAACGCCGGCCACAGGAAATCCCAAATGTGGGGGACACGACGGTCACCAGCGCGAGTGAAGCGAAACGCTCAGACCTTACTATTGGCCCCAAAAACCGGACAGGTGAAGGCGAGCGCTTAATCATCACACACTGTGGAAATGAGGACGATATTTTTGAAGGTGCTGCGGAGGTATTCCGAGCCAGAAAGCACACTGGCGACTACCACAAAGAACTCGATGGCCCTCATTACGAGAAGTGGTTCACGGAGCGGCTCCTTGCGAATCTTGCTCCTAAAAGCGTCATTGTGATGGACAACGCTCCATTTCACTCAGGGAAAACGGAGGAAGTTCCCCGAATGGCCACACGTAAGAAGGACATGCACGACTGACTTTCTGCAAAGGGCATTTCGTGGAGCAAGGGGCTGTTCAAGGCCGAGCTTTCGAAGCTTGGGTATACAGTGAAAGACTAGAACAATATTTATTTATTTATTTATTTATTTATTTATTTATTTACCCTCAGGGCCAGGGGCGTTACAGAGGGGAGTGGGTATAAAAAAGGTATAACACAACATCAGCGTACAACAGAAAATATAATACAGTAGTTGTGGCTCTTTACAAAAAAAGATTGGAAACGGCAGTTTTAAAACACTCGATATCGGGGATTTCGGCAATGACTCCGGGAAGGTGATTCCACATTGTTGAGGCACTAGGAATAAAAGACTCGTAAAAATGTTTAGTACGACAAGACGGAATGGCAACTTTATGACGGTGATCGATGCGTGCTGAAACGTAGTGAGGTGTTGTTAGTAGTCTTTCTTTTAGAATCGGATTATTATGATATATCTTATGAAACAAGCACAGACGGAACATTTTTCTACGTTGTGAAAGAAGAGGTAATGATAGGCTAGACTTCATTGCGGTTACACTGGATGTACGATGGTAATTTGAAAGTATGAAACGAGATGCGCGGTTCTGAATCGCTTCTAATTCGGAGATAAGTGATTCTTGACCAGGATCCCAAACCGAAGCTGCATATTCCAATTTAGTACGAACTAATGTTTTATATAAAAGTAATTTTAATGAGCTGGGAGCAAGACAAAAATTTCTTCGGAGATATCCCAGCATGCGGTTGGCATTATTTACAATATATTCAACGTGACACGACCAGGACAGATTAGCAGATATATGCACACCCAGATATTTATACGATGATACGGTTTCCAAAGATAGATTATTTAGACGATAAGAAGCACACGGAGTATCAAGACGAGAAACACGCATATATTTACACTTATTAATGTTTAGTTTCATGTTCCACAAATCACACCACTCAGAAACACTGTTAATATCTGACTGAAGAAGTGAGACGTCAGAATCACTGTTAATTTCGCGATAAATGACGCAGTCATCGGCAAAGAGACTGACGGATGAACATATATTAGTGGGCAGGTCGTTAATATAAATGAGAAAAAGTAAGGGCCCCAGAACCGAGCCTTGGGGTACACCTGAGCCGACTGGAGATAAATCAGAATCGATATTGTTAGCCGTCACAAATTGGGACCGGTTAGTGAGGAAGGAGCGCAACCATGCAAGAACGTTGGTGTCTAAGTTTAGTTTAGTCAGCTTGAGAAAGAGAAGTTCGTGAGATACTTTATCGAATGCCTTGGAAAAATCGAGGAATATGCAGTCCGCCAGATATCCACGATCAAGAATGGAATGTAGGTCATGTGTGAAACACAAAAGCTGAGTTTCGCATGAAAATGACTTACGAAACCCATGCTGGGATGAATTGAAAAAATAATTGGACTCTAAGTAGTTTGCAAGATGGGAGTAAATGATATGTTCCATGATTTTACAGGGAATGCTGGTAAGCGACACGGGACGAAAGTTATTTGGACAATGCTTTTCACCTGATTTGTGCAAAGGAATCACCTTCCCGATCTTCCAATCCTCTGGTATACAACCTGTATCAAGAGACTGCTGAAACAGTTTACTCAGGATTATAGAGCTATACATCTTAGTATTGAGCAAAAATTTAGAGTTGATATTATCGATACCAGAGGATGACGACATCTTCAGTTTTTCTATTATTCTCGCAATACCAACTGTGTCAATAAGAACTGGGTCCATTGGAAAAAACTCGTAAGTGTGACAGGCAGGGTAAGTAGCATTTACATTACTAGAAAACGCCGAAACAAACACCGCGTTGAGAATGCTAGCACAATGACCGCTAGGAACTACTATACCATCTGTACATCTAAGTGTTATAACATGCTTGTCAGTCTTGTTTACAACATTCCAGAATTGTTTAGGATTATGTATGAGCATAGAAGGTAAAGTTTGACTAAAAAATGAGTATTTCGCTCCTTTTAGTGCTACTTTATAATTAGTAGCTGCACATCGGTAGGTGTCCCAACGAGACTGGGAATTGGATAACTTCGCGGAACGAAACAAGCGTTTTTTCTTGTTTGACAACCTTTTCAGTGACTGGTTAAACCACGGTGATTTTCGGTTCAATCTGATGGTTCTCAATGGTATGAACGTATTTGTGAGTGAAGCCACTTTATCTTTAAATAAATTCCAGTTCATATTTATAGATCTCTCATCAAACCCTTGTAGGAACTCATCCAGAAACAGACATAGCTCACGATTAATAGCAACAAAGTCCGCCTTCTTATAATCTCTAATACATTTATAGTGGTTATCTTGATTGGGAACAGGAATGTTCAATGTGAAGTGAAGCAAATAATGATCGCTTAAACCTGTTAAGTAAGTTATGGGACTGACGAGGTCTGGAGAGGTGGTTAGTACAAGATCCAAGACACTTGATGATGTGGGCGTAACTCGGGTTGGCTGGGTTACAACTTGCGAGAGATTGAAATTAGCACACATGTTCAAGAAATCGCTACACTCGGTAGAAAAGGGACAAAGATAAGGAGATTCGTTCGACCATAAGATATTTGGATAATTAAAGTCGCCTAGCAACATTATTGAAGCATTTGGGAAACGTACCATAATTGTATTAATTGAATCATGTAAATTGTCAACAAAAGTCGCACTAAACGATGGTGGACGATAGCAAACACCCAAGATAAGCGTTTTGAAACGCATGCGAAGTTCCACCCAAACAAGTTCAAGGCTGCTTACGACATCTACAGTAGACGAGATAATGTAATCGGCGACGGCAATCAAAACACCACCGCCGCGTCTTTCTCCTCTGTCATGCCGAAAAACGTTGAATCGCCTGGTACACTCAAAAAGTTCGTTGCTCCCAACTTTTGCGGAAAGCCACGTTTCAGTAAGTACCACTACGTCAGCATCGCATGAGTCAATGACAGAGCTTAGTTCATCACGTTTAGATGAGACGCTTCGAATGTTGGTGAAAAGAAGAGAAAGTTTATTTTTGTTATCAGACGCCAGTCCACTACCCCTCACGCGTTGTTATCGCGAAGTGCTTGCCGGTGATGCGTCACCTTGAGTGTTTGAACTTCGATTCAGGCTCCGCTGGTTAGGGGCGCTAGCATGTTCAAACACACAGTCATCGACTGGGTTGTAACTGTAGGTCTTGTTATTCATGTGAAGTTTGTTGTATTTTAGTTTAAACACCGAGTTCTGCGTTTTCGCAAATTCAATCAGCTTTCTGCGTGCCTGACGTGTCGGGACAGAATAATCCTCGCTGACGGTAATGCCACTAGGCTTTAATTTTGCGCTTGAAAATAAAATCTGTTGTTTTAATTTGAAGGATAAAAATTTTACCATCACTGGTCTGCATTTGTTATTTGAAAAGGCACCGAGCCTATGTGCACGTTCGATGGATTCACTTGAGATAGGAAAATTCAGAGAGGTCGACACGGCGTTCAGTAGCTTTTCCTCAGTCTGGGCCCAGGTTTCTGAATGAGCATCCGTCAAGCCGTAAAACAAAAGATTATCGCGTCGTGATCTGTCCTCGAGCTCAGCCTGGCTAGCCCGTAATCGTGAGTTCTCATCAATTAGGCTATCAGTCATCTGCCGTAACAATGACAAGTCTTGCTGTAGGAGGTCGCTGGACGAAGATTTAGATTCTACCGCAGTCGGCCGTTTATCGATATCTGTTATTTTGCTCTCAATTAATTCCTGGCTTTTCTTAATATCATTTACGGTGCTGATTAAACTTGACTGGTCTTTTTCCATTTTTACTGTGCGCGAGTTAACACCTTGTAACATAACAAACATATCGTTAAACTGTTTTTGCAGTGTGTCAGCATCTCATTGACCTCCTCATTGACCAGATTGCTGCACAATTTGGCCATAAAGTTATGCGCTTGCCGCCCTACCACTGCCAGCTGAACCCTATTAGCGTCGGGATGTTTTGGTGTCGCCCTTTTATGGTTCCCTCCCGTGACGTCATTATCGTGCGAACAACAAGTTCGATGATGTTCGTAAAGAGCATGGTGAAAGCTTGAAATCATGGCGCTCTGAAACCAACACTACCAACAGCGTCAAACTTCAATTTCTTAGATTAATCTTATTATTGTTGATGAGAAATCCTTTGCTGACGTCAAAGTCAGCATTAGGCTACTCATGGTCGGCCGACCACAGCGACGCTTCCTATCGCGCACGTCGCGAACAGAGTTCGTTTAGAGTCAAGTAAAAGTGTACGTGACCTCCGAAAACAAAACCTACAAGGTCAGCGATCTCAAATCGTTAGTGAACAAAGCGTTCGCTCAGGTTACGCCGGAGGACTGGGCGCGTTGTTGCAGTCCCGTTATTGTCGAAGAAGACAAGGTGATGAAACTGGACCACATCATTGAGGGCGTTGTGGACAGCGATGTCATCAACATTGCCGAAAAAGATACGTCAAGCGCAGATAGTGATTGCGAGTCAATTGAGGACATTAACTGAAAACTGATTAAGGCCACGGCAGATTACACGAGTACTCGTTTTTTGTTCACAGTGTTCGAACTTCATTCGCTTTTCACATGTTTACCCTCTTTATATTAGTTCCTGTCATGTAAAAAAAGTTTGACCAAAAAGAATGTTTAATTTAAAAATGTTAATAGCGTACTTCTATAACGTTTATGATAAGAAAAACGAGAAAAACAATATGTGATGAAAACAAGTAGGCATTACCAAATAAAAAATGTTGCTTTTGTCTGTTGATATATGGTGTAAGCTGGTGTAGAAACGTCTGCGGGCAGATTTGAGTGCGAGTCACCACAACATCCGAGCTTCATGCCGCATGGCAACCAATTCAAAGAGTAGACTGGCACGCCGCATACGAAGCAAACGTACCGCGGTGACCATCGTTCCAACGATGTCTGCAGTCTGTCGCTTGTATGAAGCATAAGTAATGGGGCACGGATTTTATGGTCACACGCCTGGCGCGTTCAAGTAAAAGTACAGTGTAAACAGCAAGCAGACGATGGATCACAATGTATTTAATCGGCTCCCTAAAATAACACACGTTTCTCAAAGAAGTATTAGAGGGAACAAACTAGGACCCTTCGCCAGCATCAATGTCAATTTTTAAAATCGATTAAGCAGCGATTCTATTTATCAGTCGCGGCTAAAATAAAAAAATAACGAGAACAAGGCGATAGGAGGAAAAGAGAGCTAAAGCGCGTAGTAATACCACTTTGTGATGTGCTCGCTCTGCCGATTGGCCAAAGAGCATGAAGCTTCCACTGCGCTGCACGGAACTTCTGAGATAGAGTATAGGGCCTATCATTTCGGTGATGCGACGCCATTGATTCCAAGGGACGCACCGGGCACGGGGCTTGGGGCGCGGCCATAGCTGTGTGCGCGGCTGCTGAGTGCGTGCTGACGGCGAGCTTCCGCAGTTCTTTTGTAACGTGCATTCTCAGCACCACTAAAATTGCCGGGCTTAACAGCCTAGTAGTGCGAGCTCGCTATGAGCATGAGCTCTAAACATCGCCCTGAAATATACCCCCTTAGGGGCATTCGCTGGAGAACGCATGCTCAGAACGAACTCACATTAATAGCCTGCTAAGACCGGCAATCTTGATGGTGCGGAATGCACGTTGCAGAAGAACTGCGGAGGCTCGCCGTCAGCACGCGCTCAGCAGCCGCGCCCACAGCTATGGCCGCCAGTGAATACTCCCTATTAGTGGCGAGATGTTTTGGTGGCGCCCTCCCATGGTTTCCTTTCGTGACGTCATTACCTTGCGAACAAGAAGTTCGATGGTGTTTGCAATGAGCATGGTGGAAGCTTGAAATCATTACCCTCTCAAAGCGACACTGTCAACACCATCAAAATTTAAGCTCTTACATTCCTCTTATTTTCGTCGATGAGAAATCCTTTCCTGACGTCATAATCAGCATTCGGCCAATCATGGCCGGCCGACCACAGCGACGCTTTCGATCGCGCATGTCGCCGATACTCCGTGAACCCTTCAGTTGAGGGTCGAAGCTCCGCCTTCAGCACGAGCTCGCTGGCTTCCACAGCGCTTTGGTTGCGCGTGCCTGCGCGTTCCCACTTGTGACAGCAAGCATGAGCGTACCAACCGGGGGGGGGGGGGGGGTTCAAGGGGGGCGCTTGCCCGCCCAGTTCTCAGAGTAGGGGAGGCAAGGCATATGTTTTGCCCCCCTCCCCTGAAACAGCCGCCACTGGGCCGTGCAAACACTGGCCGGCGGCGCCCAAGGGATACCGAGGGCACGACCTGGGGGGGGGGGGGGGGGGGTCTGGTTTTCCCCCCACTCAAAAAACAAGTTGGTACGCCACTTTTAGCAAGGACAGAAAGCTCGCGCTGAAGGCGGAGCTTCTAGTCTCATCTTAAAGGTGCACTAAAGACGTTTCTGAGTTCGTCTGTTCTTGGTAGTAACTTATCTTACGGGCTCCAAGTATTTTAGAAATCGAAAACTTACGCTTGTGCGACGTCCATTATCCTACTAACAATGTTATCAAAGTTCGTGCCACGCCCCTTTCAGAGCGGAAAAATCTGGAGCCCATAATTCAGCGGAGACGCCGGCGGATTGACGACGGGCGCGAGTCAGCCAATCGCAAGCCGCCTTTCGGAGAGAGGCGGCTGGCGATTGGCTGACGCGCGCCCGTCGTCAATCCACCGGCGCCTCCGCTGAATTATGTGCTCCAGATTTTTCCGCTCTGAAAGGGGCGTGGCACGAACTTTGATAACATTGTTAGTAGGGAAACGGACGTTGCACAAGCATAATATTTCGATTTCTGGGATGCTAAAATCCCGTAGAATGAGTGTTCACCAAGAACAGACAATCTCAGAAACGTCTTTAGTGCACCTTTAAGGGTGAACGCAATATAGCAAAACAACGACCTACCCTATACACCAAGGAGCTTTCGTGACGGTAGCTCGCGGTGATCGAGCAGATGCGGCGCGAGGCCCGAGCAAAGCAAAATCCTTAGTCCCGTGTAGAGTGCCTTCATACAAACACGCGCCTTTGCTTGAGTGGGTGAAATCTAAGGCATTTTTCCGCCCAATTGTTTTTTTTAACGTTAAACGTTTATAGGCTAAGGTCTCAGATGAAGTGAAGCTTCACAAATGCCTAACCGTGAATTTCCCCGCTAAATTTAGCGGGGAAAATGACGTCACATGGCTTCATGTCACGTAACCTAGATGGAAATTCACTTTCCCATCTAAAGTTTGCCGAAGAATTCACGTAACGTGACGTCATCAAGCGATGTATACGGAAATTCAGTTTCCCTGCTTGATCTAGCTGGAAAATCTACATCACGTGACCTCAACACCAATTCAGTTTCCCCACTAAATTTAGCGGGGAAACAAGTAGTTTCCCAGCTAAAATCTGCGGTAAAATGACGTCACGCTCCATTGTGTCACGCCACCAATACAGCAATTCATTTTCCCTACTAGATTTAGCGCGAAAATTGACGTCACGTGACCTCAACGACAGTTCAGTTTAACCCTACATTCAGCGGAGAAAATGATGCCGCATGACTTCATGTCACGTGACCTACGCATAAATATAGTTTACTCACTAAGTATAGCGGCAAAATTGACGTCACGTGACCTGCACATAAATTCAGTTTACCCGCTACTCTATTCATGGTGAAAAACAGCACAAAACGAAAACGACGAGAAGGAACAAACACGAAAGGACGAAGCTGTCGCGTTTGTTCCTTCTAGTCGTCGTCGTTTTTAAGCTGTTTTTTACCATGAATAACGTATACCAACTCACCCGAATCGCTACCTTAATACATTACCCGCTACATTTAGCGGGAAAATTGACACGTGAAAAGTGGAGTTAGCACCACTCAATCTAAATCGAACTCACTAAAAACTATACTCTCTTTCACGATAAATTGGCGAACTGTGAAGGCTGCGGCCGCTACGACCCGATAAGAGCATCGGATTGAGGCATGTGACAGTTTTCCCGGTGCGTGTGTGTCACTGAGCCAAATGCGAGGCCTGCAGAACCAGCTGTCGTCTGCTGGGCAAGAGTCGTCTGCTGCGAAACCAACCAACTTCGGATGAAGGTCCACCTCCGCAACATTTCCGCCCACTAGATTAGAGCTCCTTGGGAACGGTTCACGAGAGAACCATACGCTCAATTTACCCGCGAATGTCTGACCGGTGCTAATGCGAGGGCTCAGTGCGATGTTTTGAGCGGAAACGGTCGATTACACGGCTGCGATCACCAACGGTTACGGCGCTACAACGAGAAAAATATCGGGAGCGGATTTGAATGTAGCGTCACTTTTTTTTTTGGTTTAAATATAATTGAAACTGATAAATTTGTGTCTCTTTATTTCTTTTTTTTTTTAATTTTCTCGGTAGAGATGGAATCGCGCGAGTTCAATTGCCGTTAAAAAAAAAAAAAAAGAAACCTAAAACTACTTTTTGTAGCGGAAGGCGCTGTTGCTATAGCGGCAACGAGGCCCCCGGTGCCTCGACCATGGAGTGTTATCACGTGCCTTGCTCCGGAGCGTTTATTGGGTCGTGGGGCCGCAGCCTCCACAGTTCGCCAGATTACCGTGGAAGGGAGTATGATTTATTATTTCATTATTTACAATTACCCTCAGGGCCCCGAGGGGCCTTACAGAGGGGAGTAATTCGTTCGTACAATTCTTAAATTTAGAGTTATCGGTGATGGTGACGATGTCACCGGGAAGGCCGTTCCAGTCCACAATAGCTTCTGGTAGAAGGGAATGTTGATGGGCTGTTGAAACGGTCTTGGGGCGGGTAATCTTGCATGAATGATCATGTCTTGGAGATATATAGCTGGGCTGGCCGGAGAGAGACTCTCGTAATGGTTCCGAATATTACATTTTATGAAAAAGTCAAAGACGGGAAATTCTGCTACGAACGGAAAGATCAGGAAGAGTCAATTGACATTTCATTGCAGTGACACTAGAAAAGCGAGAGTAATGAGAAAGAATAAATCGAGCAACAAGATTTTGAATCGACTCAATTGCGTTAGTTAAAAAATACTGATCTGTGTGCCCGATAGCTGAAGCGTACTCTAGTTTAGGGCGATCAAGCGTGACGTAAAGGAGAGGTTTAAGGTTAAAAAGGCGCAGACTTGAAATTCCGACGAATATAGCCAAGTGAGCGGTTTGCAGATGATATTGTCTTGTCGACATGAACATTCCAGGACATATTAGTGGTTAAATGAACACCAAGACCCTTGTATGTGTAGCAGTCTGAATGGTAGTGCCGTTGAGTGTTAATGATTTTAGGGAATGAGAGGAAGAACGTGTTAAGCAGAGGTGCATGCATTTGGTAATGTTTAGACACATCTGCCATGGGCGGCACCATTTACTAACTTTGTTGATGTCGTTCTGGTGTGCAAGAGGGTCGTCTGGGTTTTTTATTAGTCTATAAACAACAGAGTCATCAGCGAAAAGACGAAGAAAGGTCGAGAGGTGTCTTTTCACTAACTCTAATTCACCTCGGACAAGGTTTACGTAAAACATCTGCGACTGTAATTTTTGTTTCGTTTTGCAGACACGATTTTGCGAAATCCTGAAGAAAAGTGGTCAAGCATAATTCCGAGGAGCAGGCTGAAGGGATGTCAACACAACAGGCTCAAGAGGACTCGACAGCTCCGTTGAAAAAGCAGTCTGCAGACAAGTCCAAAAAGCCGCGGAACAAGCAGTCTAAAGAGCAAATTACGGCGCCGGCTAAAGATCCAGCCCAAGCTCCCTCCGACAAGCTGCCCAAAGATCTGTCTAGGCCACCGACTGAAAATCTTCCTAAAGAAGAGCCGGCTAAAGGGCCGTCTAAAGAACCGTCTCTGGAGCCATACAACAAACCACTGAGCGAACCGTCCAAAGTACGGACCGAAGCCACACCCAAACAACAGTCGAAGGAAACTTTAGTAGAAGAAATCAATGAACCATCGAAGGCACAATCGAAGGAACAGTTCAAAGACCAGAGCAAAGAACCCCACAAAGCGACTTTGGAGGGGCATTCCGACAAACAATCCAAAGTGACGTCCGATGCACTTCCCAAAAGTTCAGCCGAGCACCGTCTTCCGAAGAAGCGGCTCACAACGCTTTCTAAGTTACCGCGCAAAAGTCCCTCCAAAGAGTTTCCACGAAAGACACCCCAGGCCTTGTCGACGGCAGTGGCCCAGGAAAAGTCGCTGGAGCGCAGTGGGACCTCGAGGGCAGCTTCCATTGATACCACACTCGGACCACTCCAAGCTCCGCACCATCACAATCAGGCAGGCGGAAAGTACCCCAGCAAATTCGGCGGTAACTAACCTTCGCCAAACGGTGAATCGGGGTTTATTCTGCAACCAATTGTTTTTTTTCGTCAGCTGTAGACACCGCTAAAGTGGAATCTGGACTTGCATAAAAAATATAACCCAGTTTCACACTAAGTTCAAGCACAGTCGAAGCTACGATAGGACGAAGTCAATCAAACCGTGTTAAAAGGGCTTGGTCACGGCGCTCATCCAATTTGTGCATTTATTATCACCGACGGAACCAATAACCCCCAATAAATAACCGAGGTAATGTTTTTTTTCTTTTTGCGTGACTTGTGTAGCGGGTACATACCCTCAAAGAAAATGAGTGCTATGACGTTGCACTTTTGGCGGTGCGCTTGATCGACCCCATTTGGATGGCGTAGGGTCGGCTGAGCTCTCACTTGCTGTAACACGGAGATACAGCAGGTACTACGCGAAAAGGTTGTTAAAGGGAGACTGAAGCGGTTCTGTGTGTTCGATGGAAAGCACTCACATCGTCTTCATTTGGCCTCCAGGATCACCAATATTTCGAGATTAGTTTTTTCCTATTCGGTGCACGGAGGCTGCAGAACATTATTTTCAAAGTATACCTCTGACTCTGAGGCCTTTCCTTTCCGGAGCGTGGCGTCATATCAGGAGCTTTCGGAATTTCCGCTCTCGCGCATCTACAGAGCCCAATGAAGCTATGCACGCGCATTCTTGCTATTAAAAAACAAACAAAAAAAAAACAAGACGGTAAAAAGATGTTACGACTGGTGTCAGTACGGGGAAACGTACTTGGAAAGCTTCCAATTGTACACGATGCCCACAGAAGCGACACGCGCTTGGAGGCCGAAAGGTCCTAGTATGACGCAACGACTGAGCGGAGGCTTTTCGTGTTTTCTAACGTTTAGTTACATTTCCGGGAAAAAGCGAGCGTGATATTCAGATTCACGAGATTTGAATACTCTAAAACTCCCCTCTAACTCGTTTTTTGTTTTCAAGAACCTCTTTAGTTTTCCTTTAATGGCATATCAATACTACACGGCATGCAAGTTCGTCTGCTTCTGTCGCACCATGTGCGCTTGTTTCACCTACAAACGCGCTAACGTGCTTTTGTCCCCCCCCCCCCCCCCCCCCCCCCCCCCCGCCCCCCGACCTCAACCAAAGACGGAACGCGTTTATAGTCACATCGTCATCGCATTTTGCCTCCGCTTTTTTAATGTTTCCCTTTGACTGGCACGCTCCTTATCGCGTGCCGACGCGCCAGTGACGCATTTCGGAACACTTGCTCGCCGCATAGTAGCTGACAAACGAAGAAACGCAGAGAGTGGTGAGTTCCGAGAACAAGCTAATAAGTACAAACGGAATTAACCGCGCCTTGTATTATTTAAACCATCAGTGACTGTGTGAATGCAATCGACGCGCGCTGAGCGCGTATATGCGCTTAATATAAGTTGCTCGCCACAGCTCTTAACGCTTTAAGCGTTGCCAAGCCGGCAACAACAAAGGACGTCTACGAACGCCATTCTGCAAATCCGGGCGCGTCTCAACATTCCTGCAAAGCACTTGTGAGAGCCGATTGCTGTAATTTACGAGAGTAGCTCGGCGAAAATAACGAGGCTTAAAGGGATTGTCCGGTGAAAACCGGAAGTTCTTAAGATTTCGTGATGGTTACCTGGTGGGAGCCTAATGATTAACATAGGCCATTTTTATTCCATTAAACGACACCCCAATTTAGTGTAATCAACGACGGATAATTGAACGAAACTCCATGCCGAATTTCGCAAGTATCAACGGCTGCACTCCCATCCCTGACGTGACGTCACACCAGTCTTGCAATTGTCATATCCTATGCCTCATTCCTCCGTGGGAACACAGTGCTCCCGACGCACCGCAGCATTCCATATTACTCGCCACTGTAAATGTCGCGGAGAAGTGTGGAGCGTGACAACCGCACAACGAAAATACCCTTTCATTCTTAAAAAAATCTAGCGCAGCAGCGAGGGTGAACCACGTCGTACCGCTCACGCGGAGGACAAAATTCGAAGTGCACTTCAGTTCGGCGCGTTCTTTGCCTGATGTTACCTCAGAAACTCCGCTTCCCTGAAGGTGGAAGAGGAAAACGACGTTTATGCACGCTTGGGTTAAAATGCAATTACTCCTCCAGGGAAGCACACAAAATTCAGATTTTTCGTGGAAGATGCTCCTACAGCCATTGACAATGAGGTCTAAATGTTTTCACGAATACGAAATTTGACCGGATAATCCCTTTAAGGTATGTTTAGGCCCACAGAAACAGTCTGCTTTGTGTTACGCTGACATTTAACCTGAGTGAAATTGCGCACTGAGTTTCAGAGCGCCGACTTTTTTTTTTTTTTTTTTTTTTAGGTCGGGAAGCAGTTTTAGCCTCCTTATTCGCCGTGCTTCCTCCGTAGATTACACATTAAAAAAAATATTATCAGAGCCATAAAATGGTTTGTTCAGTATACGTACTGTTCTATTTTGTTGCAGATTCATCGCTGAATGATGCTCCGCTGTGGCCTGTCTACGACCCCAATTTGCACCGGAGCAGTCTGCAAGAGCAACAGAGCACCCTGAAAAGCTGGGCCCACGTCTGGGACGAAGGGCGGGAGGATGAAAACGTGAACCCTCGCGAAAGGACGGCCGCCACCACTGCGAGAAACGTCGTCCTTCCCGTGGACACTTGGAGGCCTCCGCTGATGCCTGGTCCCACTACGCCGCCAGCCAAGACCACCCCTGAGACTGGGCTTTACGCGAGCGGGATGGACACCTTCCTCCTGGTCTTCATGTTCTGCCTCGGTGTTTCGGGATTCTGGAAGATTCCGGTTCTCGTGACCCGCCACGGAGGTGAACCGGTCGTGTTCTTAAAAACCTTTTGCGCTAAAAACAAAAAAAAAAATCTTTAGGGTTAGACCAACACCGTCTAGAATAATAAAGATCTTCGAACGCCCCACCCTTCCTCAACGGAACGTCATCACAGTCGGATGGCGCCAAATCGGGGATTGGACCCGAGCCCGGTGCCGAGTGTTGATTGGACACGAGGCCCAGCCGATCCCTGACGCAGCACTCGCGTCCAATCCGTGTCTCTGGCTCAATCACACTATGATGACGTCAGACTTTTAGCGCGCAGGCTTTGATTATTCTAGGTGGTGTGGTTGGACTCGCGGCGCTTCACCTGCTGTGGGCGAGTTCTCACGAAGTGGGCGGCGACGTAGGTTATGTCACGTGATGCCTTATTTCACCCTAACCCTGTTTCTGGAGAAGTTTAGTAAGTCGCCAGATATGGAGAAAATCTAAAAGCTAGCTCGCACTGGTCGAAACGCACGCGAAACGTGCTGATCGTCTCAATATGGTTGCTGAGAGCTCAACAAATTTCAGGCAGTGGTTTCCGATGTTCACACTTCGTGCTTGGCGATTCGTGTTTTGGCATTATTATCGGCTAATATACTACCCTACGAATGGGGTGTGGGACGATAATAAGACGCTCGGATCTCGAACCGCCACGAGTTTCTTATTTTTCGGTGACTATGGCGTATGTTTCACAACAGGAGCCTTCTTCGTCGCATGCCTCGTCATGTACGCTCTGCTGGTGCAGCCGATTCTTTATCTTGAGCTGGTTTTGGGACAGTTCAGCAGTTCAGGGGTGACAGAGCTCTACAGGTGCTTTCCTCTCTTCACAGGTGAGCCCGCGTGTTCTTTGAGACATCCGCCCATATCACCTCGAAAGCAGGCACTAAATTCAACTTTTATTAAAGCGACAAGACCCCGAAGAACCAAACACTGAACGAAACTGTATCTAGTTAATCGACCTTGTTGGGGCCATTCCCTGAGCTCGCTTGAGTTTCGTCAACCGGTCAAAAAAAGTTATAATTTTAGTACGTAATTTCTAAATTACTCGGGAATGCTGCTTTTCTTTATATTAGTGTACAAAAGTTGGTTTTTTTTTAACTAGTAAAACCATTGTCACCGTTAGCTTAATAAACGCAAGTCATGAGATATTATGTTTACACTTCCTGTTTTGTGGTTGTTTCTTCGACGTTTGATATCGCAATTTTATTGGTGAAGAGCGATAATAAAAAGCTTGGGACTCGCTTCACTTTGCGTTTCGTGGTTAATAACTACAGCATGCCCTAAACAAAGTTCCCAGTTTTTTTTATAAAAAAAAAATAAACTACACATAGCCAAACGCTTATACTTTACCCAAAATGTAGCTCTATGGCGATTCGAACCAGATGCCAAAGTGTTCCAAACAAACCGTTATCTCAATAAAAAGTTATCAGTTATGTTCAGAAACTTTTAATGGAAAAAGGGCAGCCACTTTTAAACAACTCACTTTCCATTAAAGGAAAAAAATGGAAAACAATACTTTCTGTTGTAGCACAACGGGTTTGTCCTTTCAGGCGTCGGCTACATGTCGTTGGCATACTGCTTTCTGCTCGCTGTATGCCAGTCCCTGCGAGAGGTCTACGCCGCCTTGTACCTGGTTCACGGGGTCGCCGAAGGAATACCGTGGTCGCGCTGCAGGGACGAGTGGACCAGTTGCTACGACTCCGACAACGAATTTGTGAGCGCTCCTCTTTTGCGCATTTTTATACCGCAGAAAGAATTGCACGAAATCTATTCCTCTTAACCTCCGATGAGCTTAATAGAATAAAACCAAGTGTAATACCATTTTTTTAAAACACAGCGAATTTATATTTGTTTCACACAAAGTTGGACTTCAGCCAACGCCATGATCCGACGGTGAAAATCAAGCAGCGCCAAAAAATGTTTCGTCAGGGCGCTCTTCGTCCTTATGGGTTTGATCATAGCCTCCTCTATACTCACAAAGCCTGGCAGATCGACGACGGAGCCACAGAGTGCCCTGTCGCAGATTTGGAACGCAGGGATCGGGTAGCACAGAGCATCAAAGAGCCATTTTCTTGAGGAAACTGGACGTCAGCGCACAGCTTTTGCAGCGGCGAGGACCCGAAACACACTTGTTCGCTCGGGACAAGTGTGAATTCGGCAAGAGTGATTGCGCATGCGCAGTAGTGACAGCAGCGCCACCACAGTGGCATGACGTCAGTGAGTTGAATCGGTCTTTAGATACACGCTGTAGCTACTTCTAGATACATTTAGGCAATTATCGTGACATTGCGCAAGGCTTTTCGGAGGACTCCTCAACCTGGGTTCTGGGACATTTCATCGAGCGCCAACGAGACTGGTAGAGGGGCCGATTATAGATGAATCTTCCGTGAAAATAAATAGACAAATACTCAAAACTCGGCGGTGATTTGCGAGGCGAGAAAGCAATGAAGCATTTTTAATTGATGTTCGCAATAAAAGAAAAAAAAAGTTTTTTTTTGGCGGACTGGCGTGCAGCGACGCTGCAAGGACGGACAAGATAACGGGAATGCCACAGCGATGCCGAACCGAAGCAACAACGCCAGGTTGTCTCTTGTTGGCGTCCTCCCCCTTTCGAATGCGTCGGTCACCGTAGGCAACCTGTCTGCGTTGTGCATCGACGCGAGCCGATCGTCTTCCGAGGCCTACCTTTTGTAAGTCGAAGCCCATTCTCACTGTTGGTGCTAACAACGTCGTTTCCTAGGCGTCGTCTCGCGTCTCTTACGGTGTTGCCCCCTTGTTGATGATGACGTGATCGCTGGGATCACGTGGTACTAAACAGGTCGGGTAACCGCGTAGAAAGCTTCACTTTCACAAACGGCTGCTACGGAGGTTGGAGATGCTAGGAACGTAGAAATGGCAAACTAGGTTTATTCTCAGACTAAGGTCAGGCGAAACATTTTTTAAACAATAATTTCCTGAGCCATTCTTTTATTGAAATTATTTTTATAAAAGCCTCGTTAGTTATTTATATTATTCAGACACGTCCACGTGACTGAAAAAAGTAACTACATACCGTTACGTTTTATTCACTCAAAAGTTAACAAACTTGTGGTTTGTTTCACGGCAAAAATGAACGGCAAATTGCCGAACGCTCAGCCTTAGTTTGATACATTGTGGGCCACTTTATATGGAGTAGTTTGTTGTTAAATAATTTGTAAATGTCTCTCTAAAACGTGTTTACTTGACGTGCTTTGTAGCTTTGTTTTTTTTTTTTGCATAAAAATATTTTTTTTTTGTTTTTCATTTTTTGTGTACATGTCGTAAACTTTGCATAAAATACGCCGGAAAAAATGATTACTACGTACGTGCTTTGGTGTGAAATCGACGGCTTGGCAAATTACCATAGTGAAACCATGGCAATCTCCACGCCTAGAGCTTCGATATTTCATGTCTCTAGTAGAAAATTGGCTACTCAGTTCAAATAACTGAATGCTACTCCAAAGAACATGGCTTTCCCATCTATTTTTACAGCGGAGCTGTTAAGGGCTAGTTTCCCCAGTTTCGTGTCCGTGGACAAATCAACCTCGACACAATCCTCTGGACAGTTACCGCCATCTATAAGTGACGACGGCAGATAGTACAACTCCGCTACTCTTACTTCTTCACCAAAGGAAAAAGGCTGAAAAAAAAAATATTTAGAGAAATAAAAGAATATATATATATATATACTATACTACCAAGACCGTTTTACGACATGATATGAAAAAACACTGTACTTGCGTGTTGTTGATGCGATGTTCTCTTTATGTTTTAATACACTTAGGTGCTTAGATCGGACGGTCGTCCTTAGGTGAAAAGCAAACTGGGTAACGTATGTTGTACACGTTCCCCTCCCGAAGTAACTAAATATCGTTACTTGTTACTGCATCTAAAAGTAGCGAAAGTACTTTACTTGTTCCATCTTTCGGAAAGTAACTAAGTCGTTACTTCCTAAAATAAAGTAACCAGATACGGACAACGCGTTACCTGTAACGTGTTACGCAGAAGTTTGATATCATTAAAATGTTCGCTTTCTTCATCTCTCTGGATGACGTGACTGCTTCAGATCAATTGCTAACATCAATATAACGATCTCCCTCAATAATATTGAGTCACGTTCTTTGAAAAAAGGCATTACGAAAATGATTATTGTTTGGCCATGTACGTTGATGATAAATCAAATATATGACGTTTTTTAAAAGGGGTTTGCAGCCATTTAATTTGACTTACATAAAGTCCAGTAGTTTTTTTATGTTTTACCCATACACAACGAAGCAACACGACATTTCATAATATATACGAGGTGTTTATTTTCAAGCTTAACATAAATGTTTAAAAAAGCCGCGAAAGCTACATTAATGCCGCTTGTTGAGGTGAGTCATATGGAAAGGGGAACAAAATATAAAAGAATAATGGTCACAATAAGTCAAATATTGAAAAAATAATTGTTAAATAAATTTTCAATTGGTTCAAATAGACATGATTTCAATTAGAAACTTGCCTAGCATCAGAAAAAATAACACTAAATCGGTAAGTTTCAGAGCGCGTGGAAGCGCAGTAGTGCGCTAAAATTGCCACCCGTGCAACAGGCAAAAGGCAGGAACTACGATAAAAAACTGAACAAAAACATCGCGGGCGTGTTAGCGTACCTGTAGCCTGGCTCCTGCAGCACGAGTGGCAACTTAAGTGCTCCACCTTGCTTCCCACATGCGCCAAATATTTCTAATGTCGGCTGACTCAGTCGTTTGCGATGACGTTCAGCAAGTTTCTAATTGGAACCACATGTCTATTGTCAACAATTCAATCGCCAAGTAATTTATTCTACTTAATGATCCGACGCATCGCTACAATTTGTCCCCTATACTATGTCCCTCTGGCGGAAAAGCTCACCTGCCCCAACAGCATTAGTGCAGCTTTCACGACTTTTTTTAAACGCATATTTTAAGCTTGAAAAGAAACGCCCTGTGTATATCCGGATTTGTTACAAAGGGAATATAAAATACGCTCAGCATTACTCAGCTACCTAATATTAAAAATACTGAAACGTTATGACGCAGATGAGGAACATTAGACACAGTAGCTTCCCAGGCAGCACACTTGCTTGGGCTAGCTGGAGCCAGGATTGGGCCTTGGCCGTAGTAGACTGGACCGGGACCGCCCAGGGAATTCGGTGAACTGCCAGCCTGGCGTCTCACCGTATTTCCCGGGCACCGGTATGCCACGGAACTGCCAGGGAAGGGATTTCCTTGGCGTTCCTTGTCTTTTCTTGGTCCGAGCAGACCAGTGTAGACAGGCGGCCGCCAACATTGGCGCTTCAGTGTGTTCATTGGCCCCAGGATTCCACGGAACTGCCAGGGAAGTGATTTCCTTGGCGTTCCTTGTATTTTGTTGGTCCGAGCCGACCAGGGTAGACAGGCGGCCACCAACATTGAAGTCTTAGTGGCGCATCAGTGTGTTCATTGGCCCCGCGATTCCAAGTAACTGCCAGGGAAGTGATTTCCTTGGCGTTCCTTGTATTGTCTCGGTCCGAGCCGACCAGGGTAGACAAGCGGCTACCAATTCTACGGAACTGCCGGAGAGTGTTTTCGGGTGTCGTTTATTTTTGTAAGATTCAGCGCGCCAAGGAACGACGGACAATTACCGTCGTTCATTGTTTTTTGGCTGGAGCTTGCTTTTCATCGGACCCTGAAGTACTCGATACGGCCACTTTTACTTACATAAACTTAAAATGTGTTTTTACCTTGCGCTTAAATTAATTTAATTTCATTTCATTCATTATCACATAGCCCGTGACATTGCTTCGTCTAGGAGTTCTGCGCTTAGACCTTTGGCCAGGACCCGTTTCCTCCTTTTCTTCTTAAGAATATTGCGCTGTCGGCGTGACGCGATCGTCGGGCTTTATTGACACGGCCGGGCCGACAGTACATCGCAACCGCAAGCAGGGTCCGCAAAACAGCACCATGTCTGATTTCACAAAAACGCCAAAAACAAGAAACTGTTGCACTGCATGTGTAAATTAGAATAGCCAATAGAACACATTTAATCAGATTCCAGAGGCCGGTGTTTATTTCAGAACGAAGTAACTAATCGCAAATCAGTCGGCGCTTCAAGAAAAATAACGTAAAAAAAAAAAGTTGCTCAACTAAATCTGCATTCTTTGCAGCGGCGTTAAACACGCGTGTCCAATTATGCGTTCAGTCAGACCCCGCGTTTTTTTTTTTTTTTTCAGACTGAAAAGAATGACCGGGTGCTTGAGTCAAACTCACCGTTCACACTTTAAATAAATAACAAAAATCAGTTTCACATGCTACGTGATTGCAGCCTGGTAGTGCGTTTTATTCGAGAAAGCGAACTTGCCTCAGAAGCTTCAAGCAAAAAATGCTTTCTAAAACCGACATGTGCTAAGCCTTTAGTTTTTCAAATGAAACGCGACACGCGAAACTTCGACACGAGAAAGGCTTAGATGTTGGCTGGTATTTCTAAGTTCAAGAAGAGGCAAGACTGCTCTCGCTGCACCTACGTCAAAACTTAGTGTCGCAGTATGAGAAACTGATTTTTAGTATTTATTTAAAGTGGGAACGATCCATCTGACTCACCTCACACCGCCGACACACGTGGAATGCGGTCCGCACGAACCACACCACAAAGTTACGAAAGCCTTGGCCACGCGTGGCGTAAAGCAAAAACGTTGTATGCGCAGGTGGCGCTAGTGATCAAGTACATAAAAAAGAAATTTATTCCATGGAAAGTCGGATTCACTGATCAGTGATCGCATTAAAGAGGTCATGAAACGCTTTTCCAACTTTTTCCTGTTTAGCTTTCCTCCTCAACTCATAAATCGCGCATTCCACCAAACAGTTCAAAAAGACGAAAAGAGGGAAGGGCCCTGTTTCTCGGAATCTGGTTTGTGTACCCGGACAGAGCTAAAGTGACTTTAGACGGAGCCATTGTCCCCCTAGAAGATTAGCCCGTCGCTCAAAATTCTGACAAAAGTTGCTTTCCCCACCCCGTTCACCCCGAAGCTGACAGTGCTGTGGAAGCTACGTGCTCGTTGGGCCAGCCGCACTTGCCACGTGATCACGCTCCTTCGCGCATGCCCACGCGCAGAGAATGAGGTCAGGTGATGAGAGGGAGGCAGCTGATTGGTCCGGTAAGCGCATAGCTCCCACCACAAGGTCAGCTTAGGGGTGAAGGGAATAAGTGAGGTCCGGTTTCGTGTGACGTGCGTTTGGACCCGGTGGCGCGCTTTTGGGACCGCGGATGTATCGCAATGAAAAGGCAGAGAGCTTACGAAGGGGAGGAGGTACGAAATAGTCCGCTGTGTTTTCAAATTTTCACACTGAAAGTCAGGCTTTTGACTTTCTGCCATTTTTTCTTGGCCCACTGAACGATGTCCTATTAGTAAGATCCCAATCTAAAATGATTTATCCCAACCCAAAATACGTTTCACGAGCCCTTTAATGTCACTGATGCGTACAATGCAAGGAATCAAAACAAAATAAGGGATACCGCGAGTGTAAATATTTATTTACATTTTTATTTTCATCTCAAAATTACGCAAGCCGGATTTGCTTTCGCTCGCACTGAGCGTGACACGAAGTGTAGGACATGTAGGACACGTTTCGGCGGTGCACGCGTCGACGTGTTAAGAACTAATTTGTTCTACGTCGTCAAGGTTAGCGTAACTTCTGCAGGGCTCCAATTTTTTCAAAGCTGGGGTGAGCACGTGCAAATTAGAGGCAACACAAAGCCTCGTGGGCGTGCTCTTGTTCTTAGTTTCTGAATGCGCTGATCGCGTGCGCTGAAAACAGCCTGTATCTATGGCTCCAGAGAAAAATTGGGGTGTGTGTATGTTTATACAGCCTAGAATTTGGTCTGCCTCAACGGCCGACGAGTCTCCCAGCTGTAGATAAAAAATGTAGCCAATGCAGTACAACCGATAGCGCGGGTTCTTGAACGTGCATCACGCAGTAATGATAATAATTAGGGTTGTGTGGATATTTATACAGCGAGTCGTTGGTCGGATATTTTAAAGTTGCTACGAGTCACTCGCTGTAGATGAGCAATTTAGCCAGTGCAGTACAACCGCTAGCCTGGGGTCTTTAACGTGCACCACGCAGTAGTGACACACAACCGCACGCCGGTACGATGCTCATCCAGATCGAAACGGGCAGGGTTGGGGATTGAACCCATAATCCCTGGGTTTTGCAGCGCGAGCTTTCGCTCCGCAGTAATGATACACGACAGCGCGCCGGTAGGATGTTCATCCAGATCGAAACGGGCAGGAGTGCGGATTGAACCCAGGATCCCTGGGTTCTGTAGCGCGAGCTTTCGCTCCACGTGCTCCGAGCTGGTGTGCTCTGTACTCTGTTTCACCTCATGATGTACCACAGGAAAGGCTACAAGCGCGAGCTCCTTGCTCTAGGACACATCTCGGCTGCACAAGCTTTCGTGCGTTAAGAGTAGCTCCCAACGCTATGAGCTCGCGCTTCGATCTTTGTCTGCGGTACAACATAAGGTGAAACGGAGTATAGCCCACTCTGCCGCCAATCCCGCTCCGGAGGGAAGCATGTCTTCTGTTTAGACACGCACAGCAAGTTAGCAACTGGATTACACCGCTGTATGCAGGCACGTAGCCAGGATTTTGTTTCGGGTGCGGGGGGGGGGGGGGGGGGGGGGGTCATACTCGGTGACAGGTTAAAAGCAAACGCTGGGGAGGGGGTCGGCGCCTTTCGAGCGTTCGCTCTGCGTGTGGAAAGTGATGGGAGGAGCTGCTTCATCTCAAAACTGAAAGTCATGCTCAGCAAAACCCACGCGAAGCACGAAATGCACGTTTCCTTCGATTTGTGTGTATGTTTATGAGGCAAAAAACGCGGTGCCTCTTCTTCTCTTATGCCCATTTAGCGACGCAGCCAGAAATATTTCCAAGGGGGGGGGGGGGGGGGGGGGAGAGAGATTCTGAAAGCTTCACCCGCCTCCCCTCTACCTACATCACTGGTATATTGTCGGCTGTACGTGATCTTGAATTCCTCAAAACAATCTGTTTTACTGAGCCGCAAAACACGGCCTGTAATTCAGACCACACCAAAAAAAAAAAAAAAAGAAAAAATAATGAAAAAATATGTATATTTTTCGGCAAAAAATAAAAACTTAAAACGAATATCCAGTGAATGATTAAGCAATTACGTGTCTTCACAAATAAGAAATCAAGATGAATTAAGATATTGAACACCGAATGTTTGAAGGACGAGATGGACATAAGTTGATCTAGATTTCAATCAGCAAACAAAGGTTATCAAGCAACGTATACCAGGAGAAGAAGCTGGGAAATAATGTCTGCTCGCCTTCGATTGACTTCAAAGTTCGTACAGAGCACGAAAACCGCAGTTATGTCCACATGTAGTGACACCGGCCCCAGAAATATGAACTGCGAAAGAGTGGGGTCGAAACCGAAACTATTAAGTCGTATTTCAATCCTTGGCTACCTTGCTTGGCTTCGTGCCGATGCAAAGCCACAAGCAGCTTCCGGATCCTTTCCTTGTTCGCCGGAGAGGAGACAAAGGCCTGTTTCTTGGAGTGCGTCGGTCGATCCGAGTTTAGGTAAGTTTTGCCGATTTCATATTCATAATGCATGCTAGAAGAATATCCAGATATGCTAGATCGTGTTCCGAACAACGTAGCTCACGTAGCAACCGTAGTTCGGATGATATTTCACTTTTTTCGACGATTTGAGTCGAAAAAAGTGAAATTGTCTTAGCACTGACCGGCGGCGGCGGCGGCGCCGCTATCTTGAGTGTCCCGTGAATGCTCTGCGACACCGGAGCACTGCATAGACGCTGATTAGATCGTTTCTAAAGTACGCGTTGCTATCAGTGAACTGTTGTGTGTTGTCAAACGCTTGGATACGGATCTTAGAACAAACGCCATGGGTGTGTGTTCGGGAGGGCGACACTCATGAAGAATTGGGTAGTTTTTACTTTGGCGTGTCGTCTTGTCCTTTCTCACGCTAGCGACAGCGTTGAGTTGTGCCCAGTATTTTGTAACTCCCGGTCTTCGTTTTCGCGCCGCATACAGCGGGATGGCGCGGTTCGAGTGGCGGTTTGGCGCTGGCGTTTGGCGGATTGATAGGACACGCTCCTAGCTGGGCGTCGCCGTTGTGCTCGTATACGGCGTGTGCCTCGCGCTGGCCTGCGGTGCGTGGCGTTGGGTTTCAGTTGCGCGGGCCTCGGGGGCGGATCCAAAACTCCGTTTGAGAGGGGGGGGGGGGGGGGGGGGAAAGGCGGAAAATTTTTAAGGATACTATTCTCCCATTCTTTCTTGTGCAAGGGGGGTCCACCCATGTCAAATTGCCTCCGAGAAGGGGGGAGGGAGGGGGGTCGACTTTGTTTGGGGGGGGGGGGGGGGGGTGGGGTCGCCCCCCCCCCCCCCCCCCCCTTGATCCGCCACTGGCGGGCCTAGAGCTTTTTAAAAGTGTTGACCGAACCCTGTTAATCTAATCGTTCTTGTTTTCTCCCTTGTTGCCTGTTTTTTTATTTTAATAATCTTGCTCTGGTTGATTAACTAGCAGACGCTCGTGCGCACGGGCCCCTGCGTATTTGTCTAGCCTTGCGAGCCACCCAGAGTACTACTGTCGCTAATAAAGATTATTATTGCTTGCCTGAGCGACGTTTTAATTTACCCCGGCCACATTCGTGACTTGTAGAACTCGTGGGTGCACAAGTAGTTTACATGGCTGAGGAAAGAGGTTGAATGATTTGATTAAATGCTTTGACCTGATATAGAATGTTTAGTGGTACAAAGGTTGCAATGGAAACGCACACATCTGACAGGCGCTCTCGCATGCACTGCGGAGACACGTACAAATCAAGGAGATCCAGCTTTGAATGTGATGGCTCCCTACTTACTACAGGTTTTAAGTACCTGAGGTTCTGGTAAAGTTGAAGGGAGTCTCTTAAAACATTTGTGGAAAGACCCAATGCTGGATACGATTTTAGTCGACAGGCTAGTCCACACTGTTGCAACCAACTAGGACCGAGTCCGACAAAACCAGTCTTTAAGCCTCTTGTGACGGCTTATGACCACGCCGCGCAGCAATAATGGCAGTCGTGAGCGGCTTAAAACCCTGTTTTGTTCAACTCGGTCGTAGTCAGTTGCAACAGTGTGAACCAGCTTTAACGCCTCTGAAGGACCGTTCACACTCTGCAACCGAGTAAGACCGAGAGAGACCAGACCGGTTTTTAAGCCTCTTGTGATCTCTTAAAACCAGCTCGGCTGCAGCGCATCCGGTCCTAAAACGTCGCAAGAGGCTTAAAAACCGGTCTGGTCTTTCTCGGTCGCATAGATGTGTACGGCGCTTTAGGTGCATGCACAAACAGTAGCTTCAGGATAAACTTGCGCATAGCATTGACCCCGAAGGATTTTGATCACATCCCTGATGTTGATATTTTATCTGTATCCCTGCACTGCCGAACACGTCAAGAGGCTTGTTGATTGCTGTGCATGTGCCTATCAAGCGAGCTGTGCTATTTCTAAGTGGTGTTTATTTGTTTTTAGCTTCCCGGGATTTCTTAAGGTACCAGCAGGTATCTAAGCTCTACATGCACACTGTTCCTAATACAATTACGTCATGAAGAAGCTCATTTTCCTTCTTTGGTTGAGTTTAATAGTGGTGTCATCATGGGGGGGGGGGTCTTTGCACTGTCGACAACAGAGAAGCGTAATGTTGGCTCTTGTTCTTTTGTTGATCTGCGAAGCAAGTTCTGGTTTCTTTTTTGTTTCAGAATGCCAGTCTGATTTTTATTCATGGTGTTGCAGGAAGTCTGTATGATGAAGAAAAAACTGCAGGTGGCTAGAAGCTGCCGATGAGCTGCCAGTCTGGATAGCAGCCATCAACTCAGCAAAAGCCTGCAGGCGAATCAGCCCCACCCGTTTCTCTGCTGCCATTCGAGACAGGATGCTTTGTAAAAGGTGAAACAGGGCCCATACACTGCTTCCGCAGGGCCCTGCTGGTATTTATCTGACATTTCATTTTTCTAAACAAATAATACCATTATTACAAACTGTAATATACCGAGCAAGTACCCACTCTAAATTGGGGATGATCTTTGAAAGCTGGGGGATAGGGTAGGTAATAAAGCAAAGGTGTACATGGTCGGGTGGTCCCTTGGTCCTACCACGGAATTACAAATCGCTGCCATTTGCAAAGCTAGTTGACTGCGCAAACACGTAAAAACAAAGCGTCTGTTTCTTTTTTTGATTACAAAGAAGCATCCTAAAAAATGGTTGCTTACGCATTTGCTTGTTTTTGTTACTAAAGCCCTAAATTTATTCTTTTGAGTTAGAACAAAAAATGCAACCCATCTTTTCTTGGGCATAACTTTCTTTGGCAATGAAGAGAAAGCTAGGGAGGGGGGAGGCAGGCAGTGCTAATGGTTCTGTATTAGGTTCTAGGTTCTTTTTGTACGAGGACTGCGGTTGAAGGAGCTGAACCGCGATCGCCGAGCATGCAGGCATATTCACATCAATTTCTGAACGTTTCACCTGTTTTTGAACGTGAGCCAACGCTTTGACTGAAGCACTCAGACAGACTTGCAAGGTATATTTCACCGTGGTCAATCTCCTAGAATTTTATTTGTCTCGCATCTGACAAAGAGAGGAAACGTCGATTCAGGAAAAGTTTTGAATTTCATGATCGTAGATAAGCGCCAGAAAAACAGACAGAGACAAAAGTTGGTGTGAACACTGGCGCACTCGCAACTAACATTTATTCAAAACAATATTTCTTATATAGCCGTGAAAAACGTCGGTCATGACTACAACTGGTGTAACCCTCTATCACGAAACTCGTATTCTTTTGCCGATGAGGTTATGGATGTGTCACTTGTACACCTCGAGCCTTTGGGTTTAATCTCAAACACCTGGTGTAGCTCTCTAGATGCTTTATCTTAGTATCTGGCCAAAAATTTGGGTCGTCGAATGACTGGGAGCAAAAGCAGGGTCTGCAGTGTGTGGCCAGATGTCCTGATGGAGGTTGCTCGTGTTGCCACCTCATGTTTGCGAGTGCAATCATTAATACATAGGCCTGTCTGATCTGTGTACACAGAACCAGGTGACATTGGAATTTCGTACACAATTCTAGTCGTGCATTCTGTGAATTTTTTGCAGTGTTTAGTTTTGCATTTGTCTTTTCCAAGGCCGCGGCTGCAGGAACCACGCACGTCAGCTGCTGCCCTTTTTTTCCAGTCATTTGATGACACCAAATTTTTGGCCAGATACCCAGATAAAGTATCTAGAAAGCTACAGGTATTTGAGATTTTAGCCGAAGGCACGAGTTGTACAAGTGACACATCCATAACCTTATCAGCAAAAGAATATGAATTTCTTGATAGAGGTTTACACCGGTTGTAGTCATGACTGACATTTTTCACGGCAATGTAAGTGATCGTTTTTTCAATAAATGTTAGTTGCGAGTGCGCCAGTGTTTATGTCAACTTCTTGTCCCTGTCTATTTTTTCGGCGCTTTTCTATGATCATGAACCAACTGACCCAAATTGCCACATGAACGAATTTCATCAGTGCTGCTGTGTTTTGAGGTCATTAATACTTAACTCTTCTAGTGTTGAAAAATTATTGCAGGGGTGGGATATGTCGAAAGACAAGCACGCACACTCCACGACGAAAAGTCGCATTCCATTTGGATCGCATTCAGTTATGGCTGGCCCTATGGGGTCGCTGGCACACCACAGCTGAGAACATGTGTAGCGAAAGATTGCGCTGCAGAACCCAGGGGTCCTGAGCTTGATCCCCACCCGTGCTCACTCACGCCAGTGAGCTCGCTAACCAATCGGTACACGGAAACAACTAGGAGTCCCGGTTCCCACTGTCCCACTTGTCGTACACGTTGCACTCCACTCGCTTGCTTGGTTTGTTTTAACATTTCTTGGTTGGGGGGGATCAACCCCTCATCAGGGGTTGATCCCACACTGATGATGCCCAAAGATGCACATGATAAAGATGCCATCTTAATTTTGCAGGGAGCTAGAAAACCTAGGGTGAACTTAAACCAAGAAAACACAAAATAGCTAAAAAGGAAATGCTATAGGTTTGGCACATCCTGGCTAATGTTATGCTAACATTTTAAAGTCAAAGCTAAACAGAACAATTTTACTTATCTTTAATTGGTAAAGTTCCACCCAAAAAATTATTATGGTTGAACTATATTCAGCTATACAGTGAAACGGTGTTCATTGTCTCTCTAGCTTTAGCTCCATTGCCACGGAACGTTGTCTCTCCTCTCCTGCTTTGCCGTTCTACTCGTTCTGTCCCCATGCTGTCTGCCAGTCGGGGAGATAAAAGCCCATGGCGACAGCGCTTGATGTCTCTTTCATATATTTTTTTTTTAAATAGGGGAACAGGCTTTAATATGTCCTCTGATGAGGGGTTGAGCACTTACTCTGACATGGGTGCATGCTCGGTGTTTTACGGTAGTTTTATGGTGTTGTGTGTTACTAGAATAAATTGGGTTTTAGTATAGTTATCACATATGTGTACAGGTAATTCATGCAGTTGTTAATGGCTGTTAGTACCCAACTCAACCTTTTGCTAGGTGTCTATGAGCTGAAAAATTGGTAATGTTGAGGAATTCGGCGGTTAGAAAAGTCTGAAGATTTCCACCCTAATCAGCATCGATCAGGGAAATTCAGCCTTCCTTTCTCTGAATGTAAGCAAAAGACACGTCTGGTGTGACACATGCACCTTTCTACTCAGCAACTTGGCCGGCCTGCCAACATAAATCTCTGCTGGAAACTAGAGTCTTGGTAGAATCCAGAGGTACAAAACTCATCTCGAAATGTATGAACAAGGCAAACTTCAATACTCTCAATGAACTGCTGCTGCTTATGGCAGATTTGTGGAATGGCTTCATAGTGCGAGAGCTTGTCTCTATAGTTACCCCAGTTGCTCCTGAATGGACATTCTAGGGAATCTTTTCCGTGTTGTGAACATCATGGCAGTTGAGGTAGTTTCCGCTGGAGTATCCCTCAGCTTGACAGTCCATAGAAGCTTTGTCAGCTAGGATTTTGAATGTTGCGAGGACAATGACGGTTGCGTTATCTCCTATATTTTTTGCCAGAAGTTGTACGACCAACCGCCAGGATTGCAACATCCGACAGCATGACATGCCGGCTCCTGTGGTGTCATTTAGTTTTGTCGCTAGAGACCACTTTTGGTACATGGGTGGTATAGAACGCTAAACACACCAGTTGGAGGCACATTCCAGACACCATACCGTAGCGTCTGCTGCTGAGATGTCTTACTGCAGTTATAATTTCCGATTCTGTTCTTTTGTTCTTCAGGGTGAGCTCATGAAGGTGGCACTGTGTACAGAGGGGAGAGTGGCTGACAGTGAGCTGCCCAAGCAAGCTGCTGGCTCTTGTGGACCGTCTCCGAAAGCCTGTGGATGGGCTAAATCACAGACGTGCCTGGACATATTAAATGGGTAGCACAATCTACACTACCTTTGAATTATGCCTTGGTCTAACAACTGTATCTTGCATGACGTGTTTGCTGCTAGAATTGACTGGATAGTGTTAAGCGGCACATGTCATCAAGTAGGCACACGCTGGGACGCTTATGCCAAACTCGGCTTCCCAGTCCATGAGCCACCAAAGACCCAGCCAAAGAGATCCCGAGTCACCCATGATTTCATGTTTCATATGTATATGATGTTTTACTGTAAGAGTTATTCATACTGTTTGGCATTCTTAAACTTTCCCATCACTAAGGATACATTTTGTGGGTGCCATCAGTGTTGGTTTTCAAAGGTACTGTAATCTGGGCCTTGTTCTGTTAGCTGCCATGAGAACTGTGAATCGCTTGCCAGGGATGCTTTTGCCATTGCAGGCAAATTTTCTAGGCAAGTCATTTAATGTTTCTGGCTTCATACTTGGCTTCACTTTATCGTTGAGCCATTGACTTCCTCTTTCGACGCTGGCACTGCCACCACAATAGTCCCATCACATACACTGGCACTACAGCCCGTTACAAAATGCACAGCCGTTTGCATACATCTATCCATCCCTTAGATGGTCTGTTTTCCTATGCCATGGTGGCCCTTAAGGTAATGTAGCTATCCACTTGCAGTGAAGTTTTTCACATCAAGTTAGAAGGAATCTTTTACATTCTTTAAAAGATCCTTCACTTCATGAGTAAAAGGAGTTTTCACATTCCTTTAGAAGATCGGTCCTAATATAGGAATGTTGCTTGCCCCGACATCTCTCAAACCTCTCTGTAGTGGTTTCTCAATGTCTTAATATGCCGTACATCGGAACATGTTCTGCCGTGCTTTTATGTCACACCGTTTCTTGAGTAGCTTACCCAAGCTTGAAAGGTCTTGTGGCTCCAGTGACAAAGACTTCTAGTCTCCTTCTCCACAGCCTTATTTCAAGTTTAAGTTGCAAATGTAACTTTGCCCTCTAGACATTCACAGCCATGACAAATGTCACAGAATTCAACGGTTTTTGTTCTTTTTTTGTGGTTTCAGTTTTGAGTAAAATACGCGAGCGCCGAAACAGCCAAGCTCGGAGGAAGGGAACAAAAAGAAAGTAGGTGGAACCCGCGCGCGGTGTGGTTGTGGTGGAACGCGAAGCAAGGCATCGGCGCAATGGCTGGTGGAAACGGCGAGCAAGGCTTCGGGGGTGTTGGGTGGTCGAATCTCGAGCAAGGCTTCTTCAAGATTGTTGGTGGGCCCCAAGCAAGTCTTCGACAATGTGCTTGTGCTTGTGAGTGAGCGCTGTTTGGCACTGTAAGCACCCAAGCCCCACCGACATCTTGGGATCATGATTGGACTCTCCTTCAAACTTTATGGCATCTTTGATTTGGCTTTCTGTTCCTGTTGTTATGCTTTCGAAGCTTTTGTGTCTTTCTTGCCGTGGTACGAAGAGTGGAACGCTTGCAAGATATGTTCTTTTCCTTTATTTCTTTTTTTACGACTGTGTGTGCGTCTTGTGCACCTTTTCTTTACTTTTGAATTTCATTACTATTAAATAGTGTTCCGTAACGCCAGGCATGACTCACTCAATTCTACCGCTCTCAGGAAGTCCATCGCCTGGGTGTGGCCCAGCACCGGAAGCGGTCCAAAGACCCTTTGCCAAAATAACAGCGCCACGACGGCAGGGAATTTTGGGAACCCTCGGTAAAGATCACGTGCTCCCCGTTGCGCCTCCGCGACTGCGCACGCGTCCCGGCAGCTACCGCCAGAGCCGTTGCAGACATCCGCAAGTCGTACGTCGTTGGCGCGTAAACGTATCTGTGGCAGCGTAAAGGCACCGCGAAAGGTGAACTTATTTAAACGTTATTTGTCGTAATACCTTCACGTATTGAAGTGTCACCGAATCCGTTTAATTTGCACCGGAATCGTGGCAGGTTTCGACCAGGTTTGACAAAGCGTTGGTGCAGCAGATGAGAGACAGAGCCGGTACAAAGGAGAGGGACGAGGAAGGGGCAGCCGTCGTCTCGTCGCTCGCCTGAACGGCCGCTCCAAAAGTCGTTGCCGTGGTAACCTGCGCCTGCTCGCGTATGCACGTCGTCACGTGGTAGCGGGAGGAGGGGCGTACCGAGGACTCCATTATTGGTCGTGCAGCGCGCGCGGACTTTTGGGTTTTTTGCGAAGGTCTCATTCAAATTACAGTTTTTCTTTATGGGATCTTTTCCACCTAACCTGTGACAAACTTGTGACAAAATCGAGTCCTGTCGTGGATCCAGTTGTCACAGGTTCGGTTGGAAAAGATGCCATAAACAAACAAACTTGTAATTTGAATGTACGTGTCCAGGTGCTAGGGCCACAACTAGGCG
>JABSTQ010003613.1:0-69074 GCA_013358835.2 Ixodes persulcatus
TATGATCGACGGAAATAAGAGGAATGAAAGAACTTTAATTTTGACGGTGTTGGCAGTGTTCCTTTGAGAGCGCAATGATTTGAAGCTTCCACCATGCTAATAACAAACACCATCGAACTTGTTGTTTGCAAGGTGATGACGTCACAAGGGGGAACCACAGGAGGGCGCCACCAAAACATCTCGCGTCGCTGTGGTCGGCCTTCCACGATTGGCCGAACGCTGACTATGACGTCGGAAAGGGGATTTATGATCGACGGAAATAAGAGGAATGAAAGAACTTTAATTTTGACGGTGTTGGCAGTGTTCCTTTGAGAGCGCAATGATTTGAAGCTTCCACCATGCTAATAACAAACACCATCGAACTTGTTGTTTGCAAGGTGATGACGTCACAAGGGGGAACCACAGGAGGGCGCCACCAAAACATCTCGCGTCGCTGTGGTCGGCCTTCCACGATTGGCCGAACGCTGACTATGACGTCGGAAAGGGGATTTATCATCGACGGAAATAAGAGGAATGAAAGAACTTTAATCTTGACGGTGTTGGCAGTGTTCCTTGAGAGCGCAATGATTTGAAGCTTCCACCATGCTAATAACAAACACCATCGAACTTGTTGTTTGCAAGGTGATGACGTCACAAGGGGGAACCACAGGAGGGCGCCACCAAAACATCTCGCGTCGCTGTGGTCGGCCTTCCACGATTGGCCGAACGCTGACTATGACGTCGGAAAGGGGATTTATCATCGACGGAAATAAGAGGAATGAAAGAACTTTAATCTTGACGGTGTTGGCAGTGTTCCTTTGAGAGCGCAATGATTTGAAGCTTCCACCATGCTAATAACAAACACCATCGAACTTGTTGTTTGCAAGGTGATGACGTCACAAGGGGGAACCACAGGAGGGCGCCACCAAAACATCTCGGCGCTAATAGCCCCGTGCGCGACCGAAAGCGTCGCTGTGGTCGGCCTTCCACGATTGGCCGAACGCTGACTATGACGTCGGAAAGGGGATTTTCATCGACGAAAATAAGAGGAATGAAAGAACTTTAATCTTGACGGCGTTGGCAGTGTTCCTTTGAGAGCGCAATGATTTCAAGCTTCCACCATGCTAATAACAAACGCCATCGAACTTGTTGTTTGCAAGGTGATGACGTCACAAGGGGGAACCACAGGAGGGCGCCACCAAAACATCTCGCGTCGCTGTGGTCGACCTTCCACGATTGTCCGAACGCTGATTATGACGTCGGAAAGGGGATTTATCATCGACGGAAATAAGAGGAATGAAAGAACTTTAATTTTGACGGTGTTGGCAGTGTTCCTTTGAGAGCGCAATGATTTCAAGCTTCCACCATGCTAATAACAAACACCATCGAACTTGTTGTTTGCAAGGTAATGACGTCACAAGGGGGAACCACAGGAGGGCGCCACCAAAACTTCTCGCCGCTAAAAATGAAAAAGTTGGAGCGGCAGACAACAGATGAGAGGAGAGCCACGTGACTGGCCCCCCGCTGCGGCGTGACGCCGAAACACACTTCTCCCGAGCGAACAAATCTGTTTCGGGTTTTCGCCGCTGCACAAGCTGTGCGCTGACATCCAGGTTCCCCGAGAAATGGCTCTTTGATGCTCTGTGCTACCAGATCCTCCAAAACTTCGACCGGGCACTCTGTAGCCCTGTCGTCGTACTGCCGGGCTTTTTGAGTAAAAAGGAGGCTATATCCCTGCATTCTCCTCGACGCTCGGGTAATTTAGCAATATGTCTATATCGTTGCACGGCCCCTTCAAGTTCTAGACAGTAGACGTCTTTCACGGGCCACATTGTTAGGATGTTGGCCAGCGCGCAGAATCCAAGACCGAGTGCTGAGCGTTCGATGGGACTTTCTAAAAGACACTAAAATATACCATATGCGAAAATCCCCCAAAAATCATCTGATTCTCTTTTTCTAATAAAAGACTTTGCCATTTATATTACCGCAAAATCGAAGCGAGGAAGAGCCCGGCGGCAATGGGGACGTGGAATTTTGACAGACCCGTTTGCATCATAGAAATTCCTTCCTTCTGGTTTTTCCCCGCGACGCAATTGCTCATGCCATCCGGAAGCGCGAGACAATAAAGCATTATGGATGTCGGGGTTGTCAGTGGCCCCTTTTAAAAAAGCATTTCTTTTTTTTTTTTTTTGGGGGGGGGGGGGCGGGGTAGTTGAAATTACACCGGGAGGAAAGCTAGATTTTATATGCACAAATAATCGCCTATGTGGGCAAATATTTTTTTTTTTTTGCTCCGGTTTTGTGTTTGTTTTGCTCCAGCTTGCTCGTTGCACACGCCCCCAACTGCCTATTGGCGAACAAGCGCGGTGACACACAAGAGCTCTGGGAAGCGCGCGTGCGCAGGAAGTCGTTTTCCGAAGAGCGTTGCGTCTGCGCGTGATCCTTTCGAACGCCACCGCCTCTGCCTGACGTCAGCGCGATTGGCGTCCCGTTTCCGAGCGAGCGCGTTTGCCCGGTGGAGGCGTCGCTAATCTTCCAAATGAGGCCGTCTACTAAGAACCAAAATAAGAAGGAAAAAGAAGAGAGGAGCAAAACAATGTTCGTGTCAGTTCGAGGAATACATTGTGAAGCCAACCGATATGTAGAGACAGGCACGCATTACTAGCTAGTCACGAAATCGGGTAATAATTAGCGCAGCCAGAAAAAGTGCCGTCGGACCGGTGCCCGGGCACGCATCTCGAGATTCCCTCTAGCGGCTGAGTCTATCGGCCGGAATCGGAGCCACTCACCGGCGGAGGAAGAAGGCGCCCGCTGTTGCCGAGTCGGCACGTAGACACGCGCGAGACCGAATTTATGTTGGCGTGATCCGAGATCGAAATTCAAAACGCGAGGACTGGCGCCCAACTCTGGCCTATATTTAAGTGGCTCGGCAAACAAAGCGCGCGCCACCAGAAACCCAATAGCCGGCGTTCTCGTATTTTGGCGTATAAAACGGCTGGACTTCCTGCCTGGCGAAGGAAGGGGACAAAAAAAGCGTGGAATAGGCTTCCTCTCGGCGGTCGGGGCGAGCTATTCTGTCCAGCCAAGTATGCCGACTTGTTTTTGTCTCTTTCTGGGCTGACGTATTTATCCGGCAGGCCGCAGCCGGAGGGCCACTTAGCGCGCCGCTCGACGCATACTAATGCCGCTCGGGCCGCCGCGTCCCCGCGTGTTTTGTCGTCGGGTGGAACCCGCTGGGGCCGCTGCCCGCCGCGCAGCCGCCGGAGACGCGACGTGCTAAGGCCTCCGGACTCGGACGCGCGCCGGACAGGGGCAGGGGAGGTGTCCAAGAGCTCAGTATTGTCAGAGTTGTAGAAGAATCTGGGGTTGGGCAAGTTCATCGTGGAGTTCATCGTGGCCGAGTGAATCGGGATGCTGGGCCGAAGCACCGAAGGGCGCTTTTAATAAGAACTCGAAAACGGGTTTGCCCCGATACTTAAAATCTCGAGGGTACGCACGCGTCGCTGACGTCATGCCGCTGCGGTAGCCCTTGGGCAAAGCGATGTGCAGACGCTTCACGCGGGTTTCTGCGCATGCGCAGAGTTGGTCAAAAGCGGGCTTCTTCGTAAACAGCGCGTTGGCCTATTTTAGAGCCAACTTTCATGGCTTCGTCTTCAGACCGCCAGGCGCTGCGAATTTCGCTCGATGCTCGGCTGCAACAGAAGCGAATTGCGCTTCTGTTGTAGCCGCTGTCGGTGCCTTCGATCTCGCTGCCAGTACTGACAGCGTGTCTCGGTGCGCGAGTTTGGCAAGTTGTGCCGGCCGCTGTACGGTATCCGCTTCAGCCACCTGCCTGGCTGAAAGATGGCGCTCGTTTTTCCGAATGGAGCACCGGACCGAGCGCAACGCAGTCAGCTCTAACGTGGCTTCCTTCGGGCGACTGCACTCGATGCCTATTGGATTCGAAATTAGCGGGGATCATAGTCACGTCACATTCAATTTCAGTCCATATTCAAATTTAGTAGGCTACGTCACCGATGCCGAGAGGCAAACTATACCGTTTAATTATCGCGATATAAGATTTTTCTTTTAAAGCAAACACCTGAGCTTTTTGTATTTTCCGCGAAGGAGGCAGAAAGCGCGGTGATGTCGTCAGACACGCAAGGAGATCCCCAAATGAAACGAGCGCGAATTCTCACGATTAGAATCGCTTCAGGTAGTTGGATGGACCCTCGCCAACAGCGTTAATGGTCGATGGGGCCGTTGGAGGCGTCGGGAATTTTCTTCCATGTTGACGCCTGTGGGAATCATCATGCTACGGATAATACTGCATGCACCGCACACGCGAACACGGCTTTTTTATTTTTCATTTTTGCGCTTGCGCCACTCGTCTATGCTGGGACATGGCGCCCCCGTTGCCTTTTATTTTTGGGTCCAGAGAAGCGGTTGCCCGTTATCGGGTATCGGCGACGGCTCACCATTTTCTCTTCTTCACATTTTCAAGTTTCCGTTCGTTACGAGAACCTTGCCAACATTCTGTGGCTGGTATTTCTAAACTAAAAAAAAGATGCAAAAAAAAACAACAACAACAACGTAACGTAAAAAAGAAAAGGAAAAAAAAAGTTCAGCGAGCGAGTCGCAGTTGCTATTTAATTACTCGGCTGCGGAATGCCCAGCGCGAGACCTGTTCAGATGTGTGCGGGTTGAACGCTCCTCCAACGCATCAAAACAAGTACAGTTGGTGACTTTCACGGCATATTTGTGGCTCCAGCATAACAGAAGGCACCAAATAAATAAGATTCTATTCAGCGAGCGTGGTATTGTCAACCTGTATAGAGCGAGGGTGTGAAGGCAGGATCACAGCTGCGTTTTGCGGAGATTGAAACACCTGTAGTGTGCAAAAGCTAAGCAAAACGGAAGTTTGAGTGTTCACGTGCCAGACGAAAGAAGGGCCTTCGAATACTGACACACCGTAACGAAAATCTGAGAATGTGTTTTGACCACTCGGGGAGGTTAAGGAACCTCCTGTAGGCCCACGGTTCGCCAAGAGACAAAGCGGAGTCTGCTGGCGACACGTCGGGCGCCATATAGCGGCTTCCGGAAGTTCCTCCTTTCGCCGACCTTTCTGGCTGTATTAAAGCATGAAATGCTTTCTTGCGGCGCTCGCCTCAGCCTCGGATCCAGAAAAGCGTCCAAAGAAAGGGTTTCGAAAACGGCAAGTGCCGCAGCGTTGGCCAGCTGCCAAGTTGATTTCGTTTCTCGGTCCAGCTGCGTCCTAGTATCTTCTCAAGGTCACGCGGTTCAGCGTCGCGTGAGAAGGACGCCTGTCATTCCAGCAGCGTCGCCCTCAACAGCGGGAATACTTGCGTCCACGTATTTAATAAAATCATTTTATGCTTTCCTTCGTTTTGTACTTAATTCGTCTAACTCGGTGTCCAAAAAATTAAGAGTTGCGCATTTTCTTTTTCTTTTACCGCCTAAAAGCGCTTTGTGACGCCGAACCGAAAACTGTTACCCGGCGCGCTTTCCGCAATAATCCAAAATCAAAGCAAAGCACCTCGACCGGTAAACACCCCCAGCGTTGGATAAGAAAAAAAAAAAAAAGAGCAATTGGGAAAGAAAAATTGAAAGACGTTTACAATCCCCTGTAACGCCGAAATAGAGCCCAGCTCTTGAGGAAGAGGAGGGGACGGTAGGGAGAGGAGGCTATGCCCCTCCACCTTTCCTCCCATTTAGGGGAAAATGTTTCCGCTAATTTTAGCGGGGAATGTTTTCCGCCAAATGTAGCGGGGAATTTTTCCGCTAAACTTAGCGGTGGATTTTTTCCACTAAATTTAGCGCGGAAAACTTACCACTAAATTTGTCGGGGAAATTTTTCCGCTAAATTTAGTGGGGAAAATTTTCAGCTAAATTTAGCGGGGAACTTTTACTCTAAATTTATCGGGGAAATTTACCCATAATACACCGCGCGGTTACGCCGACGCCGACGGCGACGGCGACGCAACTCAGGCCGGAAACAAGCGCTTAAAAGCTGCGCTTAAAAAAAAAAAAAAAAAAAAAAAAAAACACTTGCAGGGCTTTTTGCGAATTTTATGTGCTGCACGCGGAGCTCTCTCCGACAAAATAACGTCTTTTAAATAATAAATAAAAGTCATCGTCTTTTTTTTTTGTTATTGCTGACATATATTGTGGCTACTCTGCTGTATCTGTTACCTTCCTGATAAGGCATCCGGTAAGGCGACGAAAGGCAGCGACGTTGGACGAAGTTCTGGAGTACGCGGTGCCCGCTTGCGAAACTCCGCGTACGCATGCAGGCAGCACTGGGTGCTGTCTCTCGTAAGCTGTTGGGCATTGGTTTCGGAAAGGAAGGCACTAAACAGCGCCTGCCAGTGTTCCGGATAGTCCAGACCGTAAAGCTGCGCTTAAACTGCTAATCCATCCTACAAAAGACAGCCACTGTCTGAGGCGTGCTTCTTCCTGGTATGACGGTCCCATTGGTCGTACAAAAAAGTCGCCTTTTTGCCGGCCTGGCAAAGCCAGTGGTAACGCGCAATCTGATCTGTTTGTGAGGAGAAACTGCGTACACATGTGGAGACTAGGTAACGCTCGCGCGAGCTAAGCGCGTGAGCGCTCCGAGGATGTCGTAGTTGTGGGTGCCTTCTTCCGCGGTGGAAATGCCCCTTTCTCAGAGCCTGTTGGAGTGTGTACGTAGTAGACGGAGCGTGCGGAAAGCAAACTAGTTGGAACGCGCCGAGCAGAGCCCTTTAGCTCGTGGCAGAAGATAACCAAACACTCGGAACTGCCTTAATTTAACCCGTTGCAGCAAAGGAGTCTGCTTTTCTTTTTCTCCTGGCTTTTCTGACGCCGCTCTTTCTCTGGGGCAGAGCGCCACTGTATGTCCGAGCAGGAGATGTTTTCCTCCTGCCGGGAGTAAGACGGACGCACTCGAGAAGGAGGTTCGGCTGGGTGCACCCTACGACGTGACGAGACGCCACTTCAGCGTTCGGCTGCCAGTCGGCCTGTCGACTTCCGTTGCCGGCACCTAACCATTCTTGGATGCCGCACACACGTTCCAAGTACATGCTCGAGGCGTGTGCGCGCACGTCATCGTGGCCGAACACTTTTGAGCGGCCGTCAGCGCGGGTGACTGCTCGGCAGGTGGCCGCGGCAGCGCGGCGTGACGCGTGCGGCGACCTTCCTTTCGGCCGGCGTCCCCTCCGGGACGGGCCTCGTGGCAGCCCCGTGGGGTCCGGCCTTGGCCGCTGCCTGGCACGGCGGCTACCCCGAGCAGTAAGCCGCCGCAAGCGCCACGGCCGCTCCCCTTACTTCATGTCGTCCGTGTCTCGGGGTTATGACGTTTCCTAACTGCCGCACACTTCTTGCAACTCGCCCCTCTTGAGGGAAGAACGAACGAGGTAGAGGCGCCCCCTAGGGCTATATTCCTTTTCCCCTTACGTCCGGACGCAGCGGACGCTCCGAGCTATCCTGGCCAATCCCGTTCTGTGGACGTGGCCCGTGAAACGCTTTCCGCGCGTCGCTGTGCCCCCTTTCCAAGGTCACGTGACACTCACACAACCTTAGATAGGCTCCGATGGCTAGTAGCTTCCGCTGCGCTCAGACGTAAGGTGAGGCGGAGTCATAGTGACACCGCTCGTACATATCCTACTCTTCTCTGCAGACACGATGAGAGAATTCTCGGCGGACACGCCCGGAGCACGTTACGAGCGATGCATGCCGTTGTCATGATTCTAAGAAATGACATAAAATAGAACTGAAGGGGCAAGACGGAAGAAGATGAAGCCACGTGAGACAACGATGTGAGAAGGGGAAGAAAAAGAAAGAGGATGGCGACGCAGGGGTAATGGAAGACTGAGACCGGGAGGAAGCGGCGGATGGGGTCCATGGCTACGCTCCAGGACGCGCCCGACTCTTGCTGTGCACAAGCTGTCGCGGCGAGAGTTACACACTCCCCTTCAGACGCCTAGGAGACAAGAGCCTTCGCTGCCTTTGGCAAGTCGCTTCGGTTCGTCGGCGCAACGAACTCAAACTGTAAGGCCTGCTTCAAACAGCTTCATTTCTTGGAACTGTAGATGTGCTTAAGCGTGTGTGTATTATTTCCCCTTTTACTGTGTACATACTCCTTTGCTTTCTGTTATATTTTCGTCTTCCTTTTGTAAATATAATGGGTTGTAAATCATTCTCTTTCGGCGTCGCCTCTGTCGCATTCGCAACGTCTCCGGCCGAACCGTGACAGCCGTGCCTGCACACTGTTTTTGGATGTCATACGAGGAAACGCCTCAAACAGGCTGGCCGTCTTCAGTATGATGTGTGAGAAACCTGGCCTTATACATACCACGGTGGCGAGGCTGCTGTGCACCGCATCCGGAAACTCTTTGAAAGCGACGAATGTTTTTCGAGGCTACCCCCAAGCTCAATGCCTTTACCTTCAAAGTCCTACGACCCATGAAATGCATTATAGGAAATTGGTGAGTCACGTGACGTATATGTTCGCGCTAAATTTAGTGGGGAAACTGAATATTTCTATAGGTCACGTGACATCAATTTCTCCCGCTAAATTTAGCGGGAAAACTGAATTGGCGTCTAGGTCACAATACGTGACTTTTCCCGCTAATTTTTGCGGGTAACTGAATTGATATATAGGTCACGTGGCGTCAGTTTTCAGCTAAATTTAGCGGAGACACTGAAATGATGTTTCGACCACGAGACGCGAATTTTCCCGCTAAATTTTAGCGGTTTCCCTCTTTTTTTTTTCATTTCGGTGATTCCAAAATGCGGCTCTTTCTGTCCCTCGAAGCGAGCAGTAACTGACTTTTCGCTAAATTACTCGCGCACCAAGGAGCATGCGGGGAACGTAGCTACGTGTGCTGCTTGCGCTCGGCTTAGCTGTATGAAAGATTCAGAGTCAGTGATCAAACTAAGGCGTTGACGATTGCGCGTGTAAGCTGCCACTGGTTGTAAATTCTTGTTTTTCAAAAAGTCAATGACCGTAGACGCGAGCGCAGGAAGAACGTGTAACTACAGTCCCTGCATACTGCTTCCTGCTCGGGTAATTTAGCGTCAGGTCTCAAGCAGGGGTCTGAAACACCCGGTCCGCGGGCCGCACACAGCCCGTCCCTCGCTGGAACCCGGCCCGCAGGCAACCGGCTACGATCACCCGTTCCCATTTCTCGAGAGATAGAAATGACGTCATAATCATTTCGTGTCGTCCATTCATTTCCGTTCGAAACATAGCTCTGCTCTTATATAGTTTTATTCTCGATTTCATTTTTGCTCTCCAGCCTTTTGCCACGTTAATCACTTATACGGCAATCCCTCTACCATTATCGCCTTCGGAAAATATCACCATTAAAATACGAGTATTTTCCAAGGTTGCCGCTATCAAAATCGTGAGGAAAGAAAAACTACCGTATGAAAAATATATTTTTGTTTTCGAGACACGCTAAGTTCGCTTAATTTCCGAGTTAATTGTGCGACGGGAACGACAGTGTGCTTTCTCCCCCGTTCTATTAAAAAATGCCGGCACGTTGGCGGGGCGACGCCGTCCTAAGTTGTTATCGCAACAGGTAAGGGCTCACAATAGCCCTAGAATCAAATCCAAATTAAAGATGCAACAGGCGGATCTGCGAGTTTCCACAAAGAAGAGGGCACGAGATTCCTTCCTTATAACACTTTTAGACCCCCCTTCCGCCCTTCATTGGCCCTCGACTCTTCTGGACTGGGGTATCTGACCCCCACACTCAAAGGACTTTGAGACCGCTGGTCTAAGAAAATAATTTGAAACCCGCCATGTGTGAGATGGAGTATTAGTCCGAGTGTGAACAGAACCTGCTTTGGTTTATTATTGCGAAAATCTCCGAGACATGGGCAAATTAAGAGACAGCACATGCAGGACCACTCAAACGCGGCTCGGTGTTTGAGAATTCGTGTTGGTGCGGTCCCTTATCTTAGTCTAATCTCGGGTTTTGTTCTCTTTTTTTTCTTCTTGTTTTTAATTCAAACCAGCTAGTTGGCGCATCTACTTTTCGTGCTTCTGTTTCTCGGTTTCAACCTTCGGTTTCAATCTCGGCTTCAATCTTCGCAGCGTCAGAGAAGGCGACGCCACCCAGCGGCCAAGACCTTGGCCAACACGCGACTTTTAGAAACGGACGCCTGTCTATATGTGCAGCGAAAGTTGCGCTGCCTGGCGGCGAAAATGCGAAACGGAGGAACGAGAATGACATGCGTTGGTTTAGAGTCGCGAATAGCGTCAGATCGGGCACATCGCTACGCTTTTCACCCCATGCTGCCGGTTCCTGTTCTTTTTCTTTTTTCAGAAATGCGCAGACCGCATGCAGGTCATCTTTAACGCGCCCGAGTTTGAGAGCGCGTGCTACCAAAACAGGTCCGCAATTTTGAATGTAATAAAAATTATACGTTTTTCTTCCTTCATAGCGACGAGGGATGTTGGGGGAAAAGAGCTGGAAAATCAGCTCGACGGGCTCCCTCCTCTCCAGAAATTATAAAAATAAATCCTCTCGATGGCATACCGTACACACGTACATTGCGCGAAAACACTCCACATAAAAAAACACAGATACGTAACGCATTTACACGGAAGAATATATAGAGATCACTAAAAAATGACTATAAATGCTAAACAAAACTTAAACGCCGCAATTTATACAGAGTTAAATTTGTACGAAAAAGATTAACCCAAGATCTCATTTTGACGTTAATTCAAGTTTTATATTAGAATTGTTTAAAACAATTAATAAATTCTGGAAGTTTACGATTTATCGTTAGCTCTCCGTAACTTGTTTAGCACGAATCAATGTTCCAAATATCGGTGCTACGTGTCTTGGTCAGACCACTTCACCGTGCCTCGACCACTGTCCTATCCTCGCAGTCGTCGCCAGCGAATCGATGGAAGGCCTTCGGAGGACAAAATATTTTCCAGCCGTGATCGAGAATTTTTTTTTCTCTCTATGCCACGTGTTTGTTGAAACCAAACCGGTTAGAAAAAGAGAAAGAAAGAAGCAGTGAACGGTTTTGGAAGACGGTGATAAATACGTAAGTGGTATATAAACCGTACTTCTCTTTGGGAAAGTGCTGGAAGATCTCGAAGCAACGTAGAAAGGAGAAACATACATGCGATCGCGTGGAAGGAACGAATCAATCATGGCGCCATACTTCGTGAGCATCGGTTTCTATTGAATGTTTTATTCGCCATTTTAAGTCATTAAATAGCGCTTTCCTTACGGTTTTCGCTTTCAAAATTAGATAGGTTATAGACAACTCGATGTAAAGTTACCCGAGTTCGGTTGGGGAAGCGGGCGTATTCGGGCCGCAGCAAGCAGGTAGGAGCTCGCTGGTGGACGCCCGGCGTGTGAAAGACGAACACAGTGGTCCACCTTAAAGCGAGCACAGCGTTCTCTTCTAAGCACTTGGGGGTGTAGCGCCTTTCGGCTGCGCCCATAGAGGACACCTGACCCCGGCGCTCTTGATCGGCGGAGGTCTCAGCGCAGCGTCCTTGCCGGCGCCCCTCCGAAAGCTCGGCACCCGTCGCCGGCGTCCACGCTGTGTCGGGCCGTCGAGGACTCCCGTCCCGGTCGGCGAGAGTGCGCGCTCAGAAGGACGTGGCCGAGCTGCAATTAGGCAGATCGCTCTGCTCGCCGCGGTTATTAATGGCGTCCGAACGAGGTAGCCGGCTGCAGCAAAGGCTCGACCGCTCGTCGAACCGGCCCCGCACGGGGCCCCGGGCGGCCACGACGACGCGCTCCGAGCCGCGCACTAGATCGACGGCCGCCTCCGCGCCCTCCCGCCGTCCGAGACGCGCGACGACGGCCTTCGAGGCCCGGCGGAGTGCGAACCGCGGAGCAAAAACGCTCCGCCGGGTTTTCCCCCGAATTCCTGCGGGAGTGCGACGACGTGGCCGCCGTCCGCGGTAGCGCGCCGCACGACAAAAACAGCTTCTCCGGCCGAGTGTGGACATCCTTGGACGAGAGCGTTGCCTGCCTGTTTTGAAAGGACGCGCGTGCACCAATGCGCCGGCTCAGGGTCGACATCGCCGGGCGTCAGTAACGACTCTGATGCGCTAATGCAGTCGCTGTTTGACGGCACGGTCGGCCTAGCCAATGAGCCTTACGGCATTCCGACCACTACCCGAATTTCGGCCGCGCAGTACCTCGGACATAAACGGGCACATTTCTGGCCTTGATTGCGTTCAGAGATGTGGCGTGCATGATGTTGTGGAGTAGCTGCAGGATTCCCCCTCTGCTTGTCCAATTTTAACCACGTTAATAGGTCCGGATAAATAATGTGTTTGAAGCCTCGAGAGAGTTTTTTTTTTTTTTTTGTACGTGTTGTTTTTGCTTGTTTACCACCACTTGTTTTGAACATGTTTTTTTTTTTAATATAATTTCATACTACACTGTATATATTATTGCTACAGGAAAGAAAACGATCAGCAACCCCTGTCTGTTTACAAAGCTGGCTCCAACTTGATCCCTTTTTGCGCGGTACACCAACCTGACACCAATGATCAACAACTATCCCAAGCCGCTATAGAGAGGAAGCAGATACGACCTTCCGCTTCGTCCGATAGAGATCTGCGAGGAGGCCTCACTCAGTCTTTCCGAGGCAAGCATTCCTTTCCTCAGATCACCATGATCGTGTTGTCTCTTCAAGATCCGTTCTAAATTTAATGTCTCCGCTAATCCAAGAGGGGACTGGAACGACTGTCTTTGTCGTAGCTTTTTTGCGGCACACCACGCAGCTAATCTCGGTACATATCCGCCGAAATTGCATGGTCCACCCGACTCTTTCCTACAAAGTCGCCTCCATCTCTCCTTTTTTTTTTTTACCCTATAGTTTTATCGATCAGTATTTTTCGGGGGAATAAAATTATATTAATTTTACTCAGCTTCGTTGCCTTCCTCTGTTGTTTTGTTAGTCTTGAAACACCGGTATCGAGACTAGACTCTCGGTCTGCCTGAAACCACAGCCGCTTTATCCTCTCCGTGAGCGCGCGGAGAGAACCAAGAAGTAGTGGATAAACTCATTTAAAGGGTAACTGCAAAGAAAAAAAAAGTGTTTTTCTAAACAGCCTAATTGGGACAAGCATGTCACAAAACAAATCATCCGCGAAAAAACAATTTTTTTTCAAGCAATATTTATGTCACAGGACGTAATTTAGTCGTAGTCACAACTTCTCCACATTTGAAAATCCCGCTCTTTCAAAGCGCGCGGAGTGGCTGCTATACGTCACTCCGTGACGCGTAGCCGCCACTCTCGCTATGTTCCGAATCTTACCCGAGTAATCTGCCTCCTACGTCAGCGGGTAATACCACGTGACATCGCGAGTAAACGATCCTCGACTCGATTTTGGAACGGCCGGGATAATCACCTGGATACTACGCGGATTGCCTTCGTCTTGGGCTACGGCAAAAAGAAAACACAGCAGCGATGGGAGAAAATAGCAGACGATTCTTTTGATCATGAAGAAAGCACTCGAAGAGACGATAACATCAATGACGACGCGGTGTTTTTTGAAGGTGGATCCACCAGCTCCTTTTACTCACCTTCCTTATGAGCTGTATATTGAGATGAAAATTACTTACTCCTCACAGTTAGACATCAAAAATGTGTTTTTATTAATCGGCGAGAGCGCCCTAAACATATATTCCACGCATCGTAATTTGTACCGATTATGTCTTGCAGAAATTGATTCCACACGGTGTAGTGGTACAGCGCGAGGGTGCTTTCTCAAGAATGATATGAAACTTACGTTCGCTTTGACGCGAATATGATTACAATAAAATCTTCGAAGCCTTCACTGCTTTACAAGCGTTATCCTCTCATTACAAACACTCTGGAGGAAACAAAAACACTACCTTATCATTTACTGCGTACAAACATTTTCAGCCTTGAACGTGAGAATACGGCATTCCCTCCAACGCCGAGGACGAGAATTCGGAGAAGCTCCCGTTTACGCTCGCACACTCATAATAACATGTATAATACCTTCCCGGGGAAGGTGCACGGTATGGATGTAATGCAGTCAATTCGTGCGTTGAAAACAGCAAATCGCAATAGCCACACATGCTGCACCTCATTCTTTGTCATTTCGAACGTCCGCCGCCAAAACCAACGGAGCAAGCGAGCTTTGACGGCTGTCGGCGCAGAAAGCAGACGACGAACAGATCACGTGACGTATTTACTCGATTTGATCCGACGTTACCCCCCGATCGAGGAGGGTAGCGTGAGTAATTACTCCGGAGTAAACAACCCGCTTCTGGAACGCGAGTTCTGACGTCATCGAGTAAGCTCGAGTAAGTTTTGGTACGCCACGGTACGAAACCTTTACTCTGGAGACGGATCGAGTAAATTTTGGAACACAGCCAACGTGACGTATAATACCAACTTTGTGGAGCGCGATTTAAAACGGACGAAATAGCCGCAAACTAAAATCAGTCTCGCGCAATAAATATTGCTGTAAAAAAATTTGCTTTTGGCGGAAAAATTGTTTTGTGACATGCTTGTTCCAATTAGGCTGTTTAAAAATACACTTTTTTTTCTTTGCAGTTACCCTTTAAGCTTCAGGCAAATGTCTTTTTCAGCAGCCGAAAAACAAAAAGAGAAGTTTCCTGTTTTTTTATAAATCCGAAAAGCACTCCCGCCGGGTAAACGTTTTGTGAATTGGAATTTATCAGAAAACTGTGAATTTTGAAATCACGATGGCAAAAAAAGAAGATTTAAGGCGTTGTAGTACAAGTACGTTTGGTCGAAGCACAGGGACAGCGGTAAGAGAGTTTACGTTTATGTCTTCACGGTTCGTTCAGCAACGGGTTCCTCTGGGTCAAAGACCTAAACCATGCACTGTTCCGTTTTCTACTCCAACCATATCATCCGTTTGTGCTTGTTATAGGGAGAAGGAATTGTGCTTTTTGTGACGTTAAGCTATGATAACGTCGATGTTATAGGACGGGAAGGGGAGCTCAAGTTTCTATGCTATGTCCAGGAGTTGAGGGATTTTAAAGTATCGAGGTTTATGGAAGCTACACGTTTTGCAAATTTTGTCGTAAGACAGACGTTACTGCCAATTTCAAAAGCAGCGAATGCTAATCCAGCTAAATAATTATCATTCGATGCGGGTGATTTCTTCCGAAATTAGTGGACACGTTTTTGTCCGGCTATCGATACTTCTTTTTTATTTCAAAGCTTGTAAAATCGGTAACGCAGTAAAATTAAAGGAGAAATTTCGGAGAACGGAGAATTAAACTGGACTGCGATGGACCCCAAATTTTTGTAAAAAAATCAACTCCGTAAACACCTTCCCAATTTCACGACAGAAAAACTGCGAAAACACGCAACTCTAATTGCCCCGTGACACCGCACGAATGACACTACGGGCTAAGTGCACACTGCTGGGATGGGCGCGAAATCAGCCCGTCTGGCGGTGTATCAATCGGCCATCGAAAAGTGGCGACTCGTCCCTCCGCCGTCGATTAGCGATTTCACCGGTGCCGTACGCAGTTAATTACACGACCGCACGCAACGGGAGGACCCGGGATTTCTGGGTTCTGCCTCGGGATCCTACGCTCCGGGTGTTGGGAGCTGCGGTCCGCCGACGAACTGGCTTTCCAGACCCTCCAGCGACTTGTGCCTCGCGTACTGCAGAAGGGAGCCGGCCGATCCGAGGACCGTTTTCCCGATCTTGGAGCCCCGCGGCGGCCACCTCGGCAGGACGCGAAAAAGGGCGGCGGTCTTAATGGCGGGAATGGCGCCAAAAGTAGGCTGCTTGACGCGCTTTCCCCGCGGCCGAATATTCCTCTCGGTTGGGGAGAGGGTAGGCCCAGGATTTACGGCGCTTTCGAGGCCTAATGAAGACGCGCGCCTCACAGCGGGACATCTCGGCCGGCGTCAATCACGCGCCGCTGGGGGGCCCCGTCGCGTTGCTGGCTGCGCACGCAAGGGGCGACACTCGCCGGGAGTGCCTCATCTCCTCGTTCCCTTCCCGATCACGGCTGGCCACAGCCTCCTGGACGCTCTGGCGGAACAGCGCCACGTACGACCACGTATCACTCGTTGACGGAGTTATTCGCTATCACCACTCGTAGGAAAATCGGAACCACTTTAATCAAGATGACGCAACGCCGCGCGTCTTATAGAGTGTGGATGGTTGAGGTGGTTGGTTGGCGTCGTCTCTATTGTCCTCTATGTCCCTCTTTCCTTTTCGTAATCCTGTCGAGCTTTCTTTTTCTATTTGAAGTTACGTTTTAGCCAGTATACGACGGAAATCGGTCGTGGGAGTCTGCATCGTGTGCATCTGTCATCCGTGCCGTACGTGGGCGCTGTGAGCACAAGTGACGCAGCTCCGTGGCCGGACATCGTGGCTCCGTATCCGATCAAATTGCGCAATTAGCGGATGCAGCAGAACGAGTCACGGAGCAGCAAGCGCGAAGGCAATACGCCGTACGCTGCACTCCTCAGGTTGTCCCTGACTACAGATGGTCGTTCTGAACGAGTCATCTGGATAGCGCATGTATCTTGCGCGCCACGAATATCGACAATGACAGGGAGTCCAGACGTGTTAGATGATTTGTTCTTGTTCGAGGTCATACTGCATTTCTTAATTCGCCAGCATTATTATGGAAAGACACACTAAATCCGCGTTCATTCCCGGATGAAAAATGAAGCCCGTCGGTCGAGGGTCTGTAGGTTCTGGTCTAGCTTTCCCCAGACTGGCACGCCGCACACCTTCGGTCGTCGCTCGCGGTCGAGTTGAACGCGTTACACGAGCCAGAGTTCAAGAGGCCTACTTCGGCCTTTGTATTTAAATAGTGGCCTTCGCTGCCTTCGTTCAAATCTGCCTCCGAGGAAGTTTTGCCCCGCACGGGACGCAGCCTTCAGGTTTCACGCAATACACGCTCGTTACGCCGTGAAGCTAAGGTCGAGCAACGCGCTCATGTTTTCCGAAAGCCTCGATGAATTTGGGTAGTAATACGATTAATTACCGTAGATTTAATTTCTGCAAATACTTCGTAACTGTAAAGAATTACTTTCGACTGAATGTAATTATGGCTGTAATTTAGCACCTTTCAGCGACAACATTTGCGAAACTTGAATTACGATTAGCGCATGTACGATGATGTTACGCTGTAGCTTCGTTACCATATATATTCACTGGAAGGCGTTAATGCACTGCGCGTCTGTTTTCATTGCCCTTTTGCCAGTTCTTAAAACTTCTAAAGTGCCGCGACTCCGCCAGGAAGCGGACCGTGGAAGTACAACTGAGGGGAAACAAAGTTACGAGGTGGGACGGATACAAAATACGCTAAAACGAAACCTCAATGGTCAGGCAAGAAATGAGGAAACACGTCTCTGCGTGAAAAAACAAAAACAAAACAACCTTATCACATTAAAATATTCCAGTTGGGTATCCCTCATAGGAAAGTTGTTACGAGATCATTGCTTTACTTTGTGCAAGTTATGTGTCATTAATTACTTTTTGTGCGCAAGTAGCCGTTCTAACAAACTCCTATTAAATCAAAGTATTTGTATTTGTATAGGTAATTATATTTCCAAAGTATTTGACTCCAACGTGGTTCTCGTATGCTTATAGCGCCGCGATACAGTTGGAACATCGATCGCTTTTTTACCCTTAAAGGGGTGCGGAAACGAAATGTACGCACTTATTTCTTTGTTTAGATGTGGTCTATGTTGTGCCGGCAGTCCAGAAACACTTGCCTAGACTAGCGTTTCTGGGCTGCGGGAAAAAGTCAAGAAAACTAATTTTAAAACGAATGAGCAGATTTCGAAATTGCGTCTGGTGGCGGTTTGTGAAGCCCTGTGTGAATGCCGCCACGTCATGAGTTTCCTAGAAGTACCGCTAGTTCGCGGCAGTGTGGCTCACTCGTGGAGTTACTTAGCTTTGATTATGACTTGGCGCAAACCGCTAACGCGCTTACTACGTTCTATAAATAGTTGGGTTGTGTGTATGTTTATACAGCCTAGAACTTGGTCTGCCTCCAAGGGCGACGAGTCTCCCAACTGTAGATGAGCAATTTAGCCAGTGCAGTACAACCGCTAGCCTGGGGTCTTTAACGTGCATCACGCAGTAGTGATACACGACCGCACGCCGGTACGATGTTCATCCAGATCGAAACGGGCAGGGGCGGGGATTGAACCCAGTATCCTGGGTTCTGCAGCGCGAGCTTTCGCTCCACGTGCTCCGAGCTGGTGTGCGCTAGCCCACTTGGCCACCGATCCCCCCTACGTTCTATACGTTAAAGCTTCCACAGTGCTGGCGCCACGTGCCTTCCACACCATCAAGAGCGCCGTTCTTTGCAGACACTATACTCCGTTTCACCTTATGCTGTCCCGCAGACAAGGCTAGAAGCGCGAGCTCATAGCGTTGGGAGCTGCTTTTAACGCACGAGAGCTTGTGCCGCCGAGATGTGCCCTATAGAGCAAGGAGCTCGCGCTTGTAGCCTTTCCAATGTTTACAAAATCACAGCCCCACGTGCGATCTTCACAGCTCAGCACGTGCGTGTTCCCCGCTTCGGAAAGTGTTTACAAAATCACAGCCCCACGTGCGATCTTCACAGCTCAGCACGTGCGTGTTCCCCGCTTCGGAAAGCGAGCAAACCACGCGCCGTACGCACGAACACTCAAAATGGCACCAGCCACACACTCTCATTATCTGAGGATGCGGGGACCTCTGTCAGATCAACCATACCACTTCCCCCCCCCCCCCCCCCATTTACTCTTCCAGTGTGCGCTGAACAGTGCGCTCAAATATGGCACCCAATGAATACTTTCTATCGTAGCTTCGTTCGATTTCTCCGCACCTCCTGCACACGTGCAGAAAGGTGGGCAGTGTACGTCCGGTATGTGCATTGAGATACGACCGGTAGCTTGCAGGTGTCGCCCTTGCTGGGTACAGACGGTTGTTTCTACTTATTGGTTCCATCGAGCTACTACCTCTGCGGTGTGAGACTAAAGCCCGGTTCAGACAGTTGCGTTTGACTGCGTCTGACTGCGTTGCGGCTGCGAGCAACCAGAAATTCCCTGCTGCTTATATCGCGTGCCAAGATGATTCCTTGAATTGGAGTCCATGCTTCATACGAAGCACAGATGTGCCGGTCACTCGCTTTCGGTTCTCGACGCAACGCAGTCAAACGCACTCAAACGCAAGTGTCTGAACCGGCCTTAATGTGCAACGATATTCAATTGGAATGTTTTTCACTTTACACGAGCTTACACTAGTGGGACTCAAGGATACTTAAATGGCCAAGAAACTGTTGCGGTGTAATTTCGGAAGCAATTTTCATTCAATTTCAAAATTCGATGACGTAACGGGGATTACACCCGTATGACGATATTTGAATGCGCATAGATTGGACCCGAGCATTGCGTGGGCACTCCTCGTGATAATTGATAGCCGAGAAGCATTCGAGTAGTGGCCCGTGTCCAATCGCTGCACGACGACAATAGCCGAGCCATAACAATGTCTGGAACTCAGCGCGTGTCCTGTGCTTTGCCAACCCCAGCGCGTGGCTATGATCAACATTGGCGGCATATAATCGGCTCCAGATCACGTGGCCGCTTGTTCTGGCTGCGAGTTGAGGGCGTGAACGCTGCTCGTTGTTTTTTAATTTTTTTCTGGGACTTCTAATGCGTCGGGTGAAAAACGAAGGCGTGTTTCATAGGTCATTAACGTCAGGGATCCGTTCTAAGCGGTATTTGCGGAAAGTAAAAAAAATTGTTGCATAGCCCCTTTAATACCTCAGCTACACTATCGCTTAAAGTGCTACGGAAGCAAACATTTCAGTGTCGTTAATAAGTGGCGCACGATCCTTCCACGAGCCAGCAACCGCCGGTGTGCGCGAGCACGCGTAACGAAATTGACGTCATAGTCCCCCATTCACGCTTAAGATGACAGTGAAATGGATATTTTTGGGGCCAAAGGACAATAAAGACAAGTTTTTCATCTATACAGTTGGGTCTGGTGTAAAAGGTAAGCGATTAATTGGTCTAACAAGCACGTAGCTTTCACATGTGGAGATGAAAAGCCTGTCTTTATTCTCCTTTGGCCCGAAACCTATACATTTCACTGTCATCTTAAGCACGAATGGGCAACGTTACTGGAGCAAGCTCAGTTTCGCAGCTCCCTATTTTCGCCTGCAGAGGCGAGTGGCCCAGGTGGCGGTCACGAGAACTAGCGGCGCTGCAGTCGGATCTTACTTCCCTGTCTTGCGCGTCGTCTACTACCACCGCGTTGAGAGCTTCCTTTTCTTTTTCTTTTCTTCCCTTTTTTTGTTTACTTCCATGTGCATACTAGCAAAAAAAGATGATGAAGATGAAGTGTAATACACCACAGAGATCAGAGTCAGCGCATTCTGAGTGTTCTTTGAGTGTTTGAAATTTATTTTTGTGTGCGTCTGTTTCCTTGCGTTATGAAGTGTTAGTATGAATCACCAACTCGCCCAAGCTCAAGTATTGCTATTCAGACTTGGCGGGCTAGATAATCCGGAAGTAAGGCTCGACTGCAGCGCTGCTAGTTCTCGTGACCGCCAGTGACCCCACGTCGCAGGCGGAGCTGTGAAACTGAGCTTGCTCCAGTAACGTTGCGAATGGGGGGACTATGACGTCAATTTCGTTGCGTGTGCTCGCGGACACTGGCGGCTGCTGGCTCGTGGAAAGAACTTGCTCCACTTATTATGGACACTAAATTGTTTGGTTCAGTATCCCTTTAAGCCAACGATCGTTGGCATGTCCCGACTGTCATTGAGCTCAACTAAGTTGTCCGGCGTTTCGCGGTACACAGGCTGCACGAGCACGCCTTCCCCGTAGAACCATTTGTTTTAGGCATTTGCTTTAGAACCGCTGCAGATGCCAGTACGTGCAGCGCTTGTAACTAAACTCGCAGCAGGGTCCTTTGTGCTTGGGTAATTAGCAAACGGTCGATTGCAAACAGCCAGAAAGTGTTCGCGTATAACACACAAACTTAGCAATGAACTCGCCCTCACACATTTTATGGAAAGATGTATGCGAGTCACGGCGAGATCTGAGCTTCGAATGCCGCATATGAGTTCAAATAGAAAACTTGGGCACGCACGCAGCATTCGAACCACGGATATTGCGGTGATTTTGTTTGCACACTGTCGTTCGTATGATGTGTGTGACCCCGGCTTTAGCCTTCCCAGTGAATTCGAACGCGCACCGGTAGAATTTCCGATGCAGTGTGAGCGGAAAAAGACGCCTTTTTGCCATCGAGACCGCTCGCTCTCAGGGGCGCGGTCGTTCTTCTCGTTGGCCGACCAAGAGCGGTGTTCCCGATGCACCGCAGGGCGCGCGCAGGAACCATGAACCCGGTCGGTAAGTTTTCCCCGAAGGTTTTCCTCGATGAGTGTGAATTCCTCTGTCCTGCAACGGTCGGCCAGCGCGCACAGTGTTGGACGGCCTTTGCTTGTACGGCCCTGCTCCTAGCCTTGCCGAGCAGGCGGAGGCCGTGCACTGCGCAGCCGCACAGGCGACACGAGCGCGACAATTTATGCCGTAAATTAGCGACGATGAAAAAACGCAACGCGGCGCAACGCATGCCGGCAATTATTTTCCCAAGAACCGGTGATTTGCCGTCTTAATTACAGCCGTGTTTTTTTCGGCCGCTCTCGGCCCTTTTGCTCGGCTCTCGAGACGGCGGGGGACCCCGGGCGTTATTTTATACGTCGCAATTAAGAACGACTTTTTTACAACGACAATTAAGTGGGCAGTTGTGCGCGAAAAAGTGGCGCATGTTGTCCGTGCACTCGGTCGCAAACCGGGTGCGGACTGGAGGTGTTTTTCGAGGAGTTCGCAAGAATCGCTGGCGTCTCGCGTCATGGATTCTTTTTTCCTCGGGTGTACAAAGAAGGTTTGATTGGTCCGCTCTCGGCCGCGACTCGAAGGTTTTACGGGAAACCACACGATCCATCCGCCCGTCGAGAACACCCCGACCGTCTGATGCCGCAGCGTGGTGCCGCGCCTTCGCGTACTGCATTTACCGAACCAGCTTTCTTTTCTTTTCTGGACCCCTATTCAGGCCTTATGACGTCGCCACTAGCGCATTTGGTCGCTGGAAGCTATTCTGGAGCACGGCAGCGGAGGTGGAGCAGATGCGCCCTGTTGCTCGTTCTGCAGTCGGCCAGTCGACGGAAACTAAATCAGTCACGGGTCGGGAGGCCACGACAACAGCGGCCACCGCTCGCATTCTTCTCAGCCGGCAGGACAAAACCGTAAAGGCCCGTTCACACTCTTGCAACCGAGTACGACCGAGAGAGACCAGATCTGTTAAAATTTCTTAAAATTTCATATCTGGCGCCATCTATGCGGTGATCGTGGAACTGCATTTCACAAGAGCGACGGTTTTGCGGCATTTCCGAGGTCGAATGTGCGTAATACCTATGAGAAAGGCTCGTTTATAACGTTTCCAAAAATGTTTCGAGCCAAGAAAGAAAGGATAATGCGCGGGAGAAATAGAAAATATGCCGGACCGTCAAGTTTACACTGCAACCCGATAGATGGCGCCAGTGTGTCCTCTCGTTTTAAGAGGTTTAAGAGGTCGCAAGGAACCAAGATTTAAGAAGTCGCAAGAGTGTGAACGGACCTTAAGGATAACGACGTATGCCGCGTCTGGGGCGGAATGTCTTGTCACTTCGAAACAGCAATCAAGTTGCAGGCTACCAAAATTTCCTCGCCGTTTTGTAACTCTCGAGTTAACGAAAGTGCCGCTACCACAGAGTACCGTAGATACTTTTATTGAGTTCCTCGAGAGCCCTTGCGGTCCTTGGGTGCCGCGGCCGATCGTCGACCGACGGCGGTCCTTGGGCGGACCAGCGTCGACGTGGGCGACGCTATCGGTGCCCCATCGGGACGGCGCTGTCGCAGCGGCCTTGGACGGACGGCGCACCGCGCCGACGGCCCACTGCGGGGCACTGCAACGCCGGCCGAATGCCCTGTTTCCCGCATCGCCGACGGACCAGCGAATTCGAGAGCGCCGGTTCATGCTGGAGCGGCCACTGGCAACCCTGCCTTCCCCCAAAAAATCTAGCATCGATAAAAGGAACAAGAAGTAAAGAACAACATAAGACATGGGACTTTCAGGAAACCGTTACCATGTCCCGGGTGCCGCAGTGATCGCGGGGCGCGTGCTTAAAAACCTCCGGTAGCGCGATACGCGGAGCACAGTAACGGTTTCCTAAAAGTCTCTATTAATACACCCGCGCAGCACTGTTAGCGAGATTTTGTCGGCCAAGCTAATGGTTCGGACGAGCATTTTTGCAGCTGTCTATCGTCCGGCTAAGAACCTAGTCCATGCTCTGTCTCCAGCAGGCAATCGTTGCCTTCCGCCGTGCTCTGGCTGCTCGCGCGACGTTACCGAAGGCAGAAAGCTCGGACCATCTACTGGGTGCTTCACCTGACACCGACTGTAGTTTGATTCCGATGGCAGCGTTTCCCTCCAAAGGACAACAGACACCTGGGAGCGCTCGCGCTGCCACCTACCGAATACCTTGACGGTGTACCAAAGTCGACACGTATAAAATTACAGTGTGATCGCAACGAAGCTACAGTTCTCCGATGCTTCAGTTGGCATTGTCGCGGCGATTATTTCTGGGAAAAAGAGTGTGCCCATCAAGTGGCCATATTCCGCTATCCCCGAAAGTTTCCGGAGGCCCGCAAGACCTCTTAAGGGGTGTCCAAACAGGACACTACAAAACGCACGACTCCGACAAATCGTGAAAATTGAAGCGTGAGGCGTCCGCTTCAATTTTCACGATTTGTCGGAGTCGTGCGTTTTGTAGTGTCCTGTTTGGACACCCCTTTACACGGCCAGAACGCGGCTGAGACGTCATATTCGGCAGTAGAACTTGCTTTTTCACGTTCAGCGGGTCCACGTGACCATGGGGCGTCAGCGACGGCGCGCCGCGTGGCTAAGCCTGGGGCCTCGGGGGCGCGCTTGGACTCGAGCACCAGAGGAGGAAGGACGCGTGGCCGCCGTCGTTCGGGGCGACCTTGAGCGGACGACCCTGCGCCGCAGCGCGCTAAGTCGTCCAGGGCTGTCGAGCGGCCAGTCAAAACAAGTCCGAGTCGCCACACTGCCCCGGGCCGCACCGCTCGCCCCAGCGGGGACATTTTCGCCCGCCCTAATTGGGTCAGGCGGGAGCGCGCCTGAGCTGCGCACTGGACAGTCGCCACTGACTCCCGCCAGAAGATGCGAGAAAAGGCGGCGTCGCTGTCGTAGATTTGTATCACTCTTGTGACGACGCGCTTTGAACGCCTCCCAATAGGCGTCAGAAGACGACTTTACGCACTCCGGTGCAGACTCGTTGAAGGTCCATGTCCTGCGCGCTACCCTGAGCGCACTCTTGCCATCGAGCGAACGTTTGGTCCGCGAGCAGACGCGCGGCCGTCACGGTTGCACGTTGCGCGTCCCCAGTGTACGCCCCTGCGAGCGGGGCTCTCGACCACCGTGCTCCCGACTGTCTCCGTACTCACGGGGACGGCGGTGACCGCCCGGGAAGCACCGACGCTGCCCCCGATCTCTCGAGTCTCGCTTGAGTGTTGATTGCTGCGCGCTCGCCGACCTTACACTCTAAGAAATGCCTGCGCGTCTACTTACCCGCAAAACACTCAAAGAACCAATCATTGTGATCTAGGAAATCAGCCCAGCGAATGATGAGGAGTAACATCTGTTGAGGCATTAAAATGAAGCCTGCGCTGTGGCATTATGCAATGCAAAACCTCATGCTTGCATTGCGAAATGCCACAGCGCAGACTTCATTTTTAAGTCTAAACGGATGTGCCGTCTCATCATTCGATGAGCTTATTTCCTAGATTGCAATGATTGGCTCTTTGAGTGTTTTGCGGGTAAGTAGACGCGCAGGGATTTCTTAGAGTGTAGGTTGGAAGTAGGCCTCTAATCGGAAAGTTCGTATATGAATCGCTTTCCAGCTTCTGACAGCTGTTCGTTGCCTTCAGGGACACCGAGCGCCGCCAAACGTAAAATGACAGTGTCTTTGCGGCGCGTGATTCCTTAAAATGGCAGTTTGATCTTCATTGTTGCTTAATTTCTCAGATGCTCCTGCTTCATACTGCACCGCCATGCACCCAGGACGCCAGTCATTGGTATTGCCTCGAACCGCCGAAAAATTAGAAGGGTGATCTTTGTTTACTGTTCGAGGCTACCAATTCCATCCATTATCGACGTTCCGAGCGTATCGTGGGGCAGAAATGGGCGAAGGAACTTCTCACTGAGAAGAGATTTCCACTGGCTGCTTTATAAGACGTAATTCGTGACGCGGGAATCATTTGCGAATCTTGCGGAAGAAAACAAGCATTCAAAAACGATCGAACACATTTAATGTTTGATGTTGAGACAACGTCACTTTGACACGCGTAAGTGTAGTAGCACTGTTACTCGCTGCAGGTGAGAACCACTGCAATACGACTAGTGGTTTTTAAACACGGAGTAATGATACGCGGCCGAACGCCGCTGCGATGCTCATCCCATGTATTCGCTGGCCGCCATTATTGAGGGCACTGTTTCGTCCAACGTTGTTAGATCAACTCAGTTCTGGAACTCCGCTCCGGAGGGGGGTCCCTTTGCGTGGCGCCTGTTAGAGGGCGCGCGCTCCGCATTAATACTCGCTATCATCATCATTGACGGCGCGGTTCTGGCCTTTCTTACGGATAACAGCAGCAGACAACTTTCAAATTGTTTCTGCTGCTGTTGGTAGTCACATTTTTACTTTTTACTGGCGAAAGGGCAAAAACTAACCCAAAACCATGCTGAACCTCGAGAGGAGTCGGGACTCAAAAGCAGCCGCGGAGCAGTAGCAGACGAAAACGCGTGGATGGATGGATGGATGGATGAATACGGCTGAGCCCTTTGGATCGGGCGGTAGCTTACGCCACCTAGCCATTTTGTCTTACCCCTTAAGCTTAGAATATTTAAATGTGAAAACTATATTCACTCTGTACTGAAAAGAAAGTGAGGCTATAAATCCCCCTTGCCATCAGTTAATAAGAAAATGCCTAGTTTTCTCTCGCTTTCTGCCACCATTCACTTAATCTTTGCTTGGTAATCTCTACTGTCTTGAAATCCACTTTTCCTTCGCTGTCTCTAAAACCCAATGACCTTATTAAATCTATGTTGTCTTCGGTATGCATAGGGTGAAGCCCTTTACAGTAGAGTATCAAGTGCTCAGCCGTCTCGTCCTCCTCTCCACAAGCAGCGCACACTGTGTCCATTTCCTGGTACTTCGCTCTGTATGTTCTGGTTCGCAAAACACCTGTCCTTGCCTCAAACAACAATGAGCTTCCCCTAGAATTGTCATAAATGCTTTCTTTGGCAATAACTGTTTTGTTTAATCTATAGTTAATTAATTAATGCGCCGGCAGCGCCACCTAGCTGCAAAAAAATCGGACACGGTTTCGGACCCCCTTTAATGTACAGCGTTTATGGGAAGTTCCATAACTGAGTTGATCTAGTAACGGTGGTTTAGGCCGGATGCTCAGAACGAGCTCACATTAATAGGCTACTAAAACCGGCAGCCCCGATGGTGTGGAATGCACGTTGCCAAAGAACTGATGAAGCTCGCCATCAGCACGCGCTCCGCAGAGCGGCGAAGTAAGGCCTCTCCTCTAGCTTGGGAATTAAAAAAGAAACAAAAAAGACAAATACGAGTAGGGGTGCTCGCGGAACCAGCATAGCCCCAGGCCGGATACGAGCTCCTTCGCGCGCAACGTCTCCTGGCGCCATCTATCGATGCCTAGGCGCACCAACGCATGTGCCGCGCTAGTTCCGTCGAAGTAGCAGCGCAATTACGCGCAGTTGATGGATGGGATCGTACGGCAAGCGAGTGCTCTGTGCCGCCGTCGTTTCTATGCTGTGGCCTCCCCCAGAGTTATAAGGTAATTACTTAGTAAAAGTGCTTAGTTTACAGCATCTAGTTGTTACAATATCAATAATTAAACGCTTCCTGCTTTAAAATAACGTATCAGTAATTGTAGCTGTAGCTCAGTTCCATTGTTGGAGCAACCTTTAACTTCTATTGCCTAAACTAAACTTTGCGAGTAATGTTTCAGGAACACAGCCTCAAGTCCCCACAAATGTCTCCAGGGGAGAGCAGGCAGACGCTGACAGCGAGCGATAGGTTCGCTCGTTTGATCTCAGAACTATCCAGGTTCACAAATATATCGTTGCGTTTTCAGCCTTGCATACGTCGCATATATTGAACCTCGTCTTCTCACATTCTCTCGAAACCCTTTGAGTGGTGGTGTGAACTAGAACATATATAAACAGGCACACGAATGGAAGGGCGGGACAGGTGCACTGACTAACGAAGGAGCTTTAAAGGAGCGGTGCAACGATATTCAATCGGAATGTTTTTCACTTTACAGCAGCTAACTGGCACTAGTGGGGCTCAAGGATACTCGCACGCAACGCCACTAGCCAAGAAACTCCTTTGTTGCGGTGTAATTTCAAGCCCAAAAGCGAGCATTTTCATTCAATCTCTCCTTTGAAAAATTTGATGACGTAGCCTGGGGATCGCAGTACACCCATATGACGATATTCGAATGCGGTTCATAGATTGGACCCGAGCATTGCATGGGAACTCGATTTGGGCTCGTGATAATTACTGGCTCGAGAAGTATTCGGGTAGTGGCCCGTGTCCAATCGCTTTAACGACGACAATAGCCGAGCCATAACAATGTCTGGAAGTCAGCGCGTGCCCTGTGCTTTGCCAACCCCAGCACGTGGCTGTGATCAACATTGGCGGCATATGATCGGCTCCAGATCGCGTGGCCGCTTCTCCTGGCTGCGAGTTGAGGGGTGAACGGTGCTCGTTTTTCTTTAATTTTTTTCTGGACTTCTATTGCGTGGGGTGAAAAACGAACGCGTGTTTCATAGGTCATTAACGTCAGGGATCGGCTCTAAGCGGTATTTGCGCATAGTAAAAAAATTGTTGCATAGCCCCTTTAAGGGGGCAGTGCAACAATATTCAGTTAGATCCCTCTTTACTTTACACGAGCTTACTGGCACTTGTGGAACCGAAGCATATTCGCGCGCAACGCAACTATCGAAGACACTTGCTTGTTGCGGTGTAATTTCAAGGATAAAGCTAGGCGTTTTCTTTCAACCTCTCTTTCGCAAAACTTGATGACGAAGCTCGAGGGTTGCAGTGTTGATTTGGCGTAGCCCCCGATTGATGACATTTGAAGGCAGCTCATAGATTGAAACCGAGCACTGCGTAAGCATTCGATTTGGCCTCATGATAATCAATACCTTGACAAGCATTCGGCTAGTGGTTCGTGTCCGATCCCAGCGCGCGGCTATGATAAACATTGGCAGCATATAGGAGGTATTCACTGGCCGCCATATTTGAGGTCGCTGTTTAGAGCGCATGCTCAGAACGAGCTTGCATTAATAGGCTGCCAAGACCGGCAATCTTGGTGGTGCGGAATGCACGTGGCGAAAGAACTGTGGAAGCTCGCGTTCAGCACGCGCTCCGCAGCCGAGCACACAGCTATGGCCGCCAGTGAATACTCCCTATAATCGGCTCCAGATCACGTGGTCGCTTGCTCTTGCTGCGAACACCAGCTTGGAGCACGTGGAGCGAAAGCTCGCGCTGCATAACCCAGGGCACGGCCGGACTGGAAGCGCGTGTTCTCTTTCTCTTCTTACGGCCTTTGCAGTAGGGGCAATCGCCACCTCCCGCCGCAATTCGCGGGGGGCGCTGTCACCTCACCCCTGGGCCAGAGCCGTTGATTGAGAGAGTTTGGCCATACATTGGTTTGAATAGGCGAGCATCTCGGGGCCAACCACAGGTCGCGAAACAGCCCCTAGCGGTGGTCGTGTGCTCTAAATTTGTGACACGACTATATTTCGTTTCACCTTATGTGCGAGCGAAGGCAAAACTGGAAGCGCGAGCACGGAAGCTCCGTGCGTTCAGGCTTTGCTCGAGCGCGCAAGCTGGGGAGAAATGCAAAAAGCGCTGGTCTCGCGCTTCTAGCTTTGGCTTCGCTCGCAGGTAAAGTGAAACGAAGTATAATTTGAGCCGCGCCGAGCGGAACTCCGCGTCTCAAGACGCTCGCGCACCCCACCCTTTGCACTGCTTTCTTTCAGCCAGTCTCAGGTCGCTGTTCTAGCAGTGCAGACAAAGGCATGGGCACGAGCGCGTGGCTTTGGAAAGTGCCTCCTATGCACGAGGTCTCGTACAATCAAAAGCGTTTCGCTGAGCTAGGCTCACGCGCCTGTGCCCTTGTCTTCACTACAGACATTTGTGAGATGGACTAGAGGTCTCCTGATTGGTCGACGCTGTGTCACAAATTTAGTTTACGCTCTAAGCGTGGGGGGAATATTCGGCGCTGGCGGCGGCCTTTGCTCCGCCTATTGGCCAAACTCTCCCAATACACGGCTCTGCCCTGAGCTACCCTTTGCCGTTTGCACAGAACGCGTCTGACAGTGTATCTCAGCGCTGTCGCAACTTGCGGCCGAGATTTTTATAGCCTTTGACACCTCATCCTTACGTTTAGACCCTCAGCCACTATCTAATGCGCTTCTGATTAGCCCAAAACGGTGAAGATTTGACGCACATCTCCGAGAGATTCGGGAGTAAAATGTAGTAAGTAGGGACAACAAATGCTATTGCGGAAAAACTATACTCGTCTTTACCTCCAGGACTTCTATTGCAACTCAAGAACAGGAGGAAACGGACCCTTCTACGTGGAGGAACTTTAAATGATAAATAATTCGTACCCTCTCGTGAAATGTAAGCAGGCCAAATCTATTTATTGCCCTGGTCTGCATCATTATTTCATAGGCCGCACATGAAGTAGGTCAGCTGCTCTAGACGAGGGTGTAGTAGTCTGTACAATTTTCGCACAGTGCATAATACAGCCTAAATTGCTTCCTCGAGGGCTTGTGCACATATCCAGATGATTTTTCGTTTCTGTCCGTGACCGTCTTTGCATGGTTAATCAGAAGTATTCTGAGGAACTTGTTGCAAATTAAACCAGCAAAGCGCTTTGAGTAACTGTTGTCCATGCCCTCTGGGCAACTTTGGATTGGCGCGTTTTCAAGATAGGGTGCAATGAGTAGTTGCAGAACTTCGTGCACATTTGTACGAGGAAAAAAAAAAAACAACAACACTGTTGTCCAGAAGTGCGAGGAACCCTAGGATTTGGATAATGAAGTCCGCTTTTGTCCTGGCCTTGCAATAAGACGAACAGAGGATCACCTCTGTTACTCGTAGTCAAGAGCATAACACAGGCGTCACACCCAAACTCGCTAATGAGTTGCACCAGATGCCACCGACGTACACCAGACCAGAGTATGTCACGGATGAAGATGGAGCGCAAGGTTCTTTCAGTTTTTTCAGGTCAGTGGTAACCGAGTCGGGCACAGCCGCTGCCAACTGCTCAGAATCAGTGTCTGACCCTGATTCTGTTCATACATCACCGTTCATACATCATACAAAGACCTTTTCTTTAACAATGGGGCCTTTTTTTTGACAATGTGACCAAGGGCTGCTGTGACAGCCCTTGTATCAAGCATGTCATTTCCTCCATACATGGACCGTAATCGTCCAAAAACTACTTCAACTGGGTCACTGCTGAAATTTCTGGTCAACGCATACTTGACTCCGCTTTCTAGAAGAAACCGCACTGTCTCTACAGTAGACGATGTAGTAAACATCCAGGCTTGAAATCTTTCTTGGGTGAAACCATCCCCTCCTGATGCAATAGAACTCTCCTGAATGTTCTTTATGTAGCGTGGAAACTCGCTCTCAAGCCACTGCATTCGATGCTCGTCTTGTGCGGAAATTGGCCTCTTGCAATCAATTCCTTTGTAGCTCGTGTCGTGAATATCAAACCAGTGCTTGATCATCTCCATGAAGCTAATCGTGAAGCTGGCTTCTCTGAAAATTTAAGCAGCAGGGTTACCACGCGAGTTTTCTTGAAGATGGCCAAATCAACACCCTACGAAGCTCGAACACCAGCGCAAAGCAGCTCGAAGGGACTCTCCGAATGGGGTGAAGTGGGGTGAGGTGGTTGCGCCCCTGGCGGCAAGCAAGTGAACTGCATACGGAGAAAAAATGCTATTGACTCCCGGGCGATTGCAAAGGCCGTAAGAAGAGAGCGCGCGCTTCCAGTCCGGCCGTGCCCAGGGATCCTGGGTTCAATCCCCACCCCTGCCCCGTGTCGATCTGGATGAGCATCGTACCGGTGTGCGGTCGTGTATCACTACTGCGTGGTGCACGTCAAAGACCCCAGGCTAGCGGTTGTACTGCACTGGCTGAATTGCTCATCTACAGCTGGGAGACTCGTCGCCTGTTGAGGCAGACCAAGTTCTAGGCTGTATAAACATACACACAACCCAATATTGTTTTTATGGGGTTAACGCTGTTTGTTTTTTACTAATTTATTTTGCGATTGCCGTTGTATAGAAAGAAAAAGAAATGCATGATTCATAGGTTAAAAACGTCAGGGATCCTCTTTAAGCGGCATTCGAGCAAAGTGCAAGAATCGTTGCACCGCCCCTTTGAAAAGGTGCATGTTGAAAGGTTTCGACTGTCCTCATCAATAATACCTCGAATTAACGAGGTCTGTTCAAACGCTTTGTCTAAACCAGAGGATGAACGCGGATTTTCTTATGGAAAAGTTCTCATTGGAAAATTTCTTTCTTGGAAGTTCCCAAAGGAGCGCGGCGCTGATGCGTTTGCGTCGCGCGGCTTACATTATACCGCGGCGCGGCAACGTGTTTTGCGGAGCTGGTGCCGAGGCTTGACACAGACGCTCTTCGGAGGCTCAGTTTTGCTTTGAAGCCGTGTACAAGAATTCCATTTTTCGCCCTCGAGCAACCAATACGATCTTTTAATCGGGTTTTCACGTCACGGCCAAACTGTAATGAGGTTGAGCGTCAATTCTCATTAAGTCTGAAACACTGAAAACATTAAAAAAGCTAGAGTTTTTAGTTATTTATCCAACTAATTAACCAAATTCCCTTCTTTTCTAGCGGCCGCCATTTTCTCAAATTTAGCGCCAAGGCTAAAAAAAACAGAACAACCCTTAACTCAAGTTTTTTTAAATTTATATTATGAACCCTCTAAGAAAGACCATGTATGCAACTCACATTGAAGAGGAGTTCATTAAACTACCTTCGCTACGAAAGTTGCTTTTGAGTACACTGTCGTGAAACGGAACGAAGCCGCACCCGAGAGAATACCGGCAGCCATGGTTCAAGCGGAGGTTTCTGCCCGACACCCGGCTCTACGCTCGCTTAGCGCTCCCCGCTCGTGCCGCACGGCGCGACGAGCGGTGGCGGGGGCAGCGGGGAGTCCTCCAAGACGTGCTCGGCACGCGTCGAGCGGCCTGCCGCAGCTGATGCGGGCGTACCGATGCGAGTTGTGCGTGTCCGCCGGGTGCGGATGGCGTCCGCGATTAGGCTCCCAGCTGCGGGCCCTCGATGCCTATCGCCGGGGCCCGGGAACGGCTGCGGCGGCGTCCCGCGGGCGGGACGGCCCTCGTAGGCCGAGTCGGCGCCTTGCGCGGTTCCCACTCGGCGCCCACGGGGCCGCCGGTCCGCCGGGCCCCAGGCACCGCCGCAGGCACCTCAGCGGAGCATGACCGCCCCGCTGCCTACAGAGCCGGGTGTAGAGTCACTGTATGGGTTCCCAGAGTCACGAAACTCGAAAGGTTAACTTTAGAACCGCGGCGCTGCGCGGTGGACAAATTACGGGTCTCGGATGATTAGATATACGCTGCCTAAATTGCTCAACCAGATTGATGCTGGTGAGTTGGATTTGATTAGGATGTCATTTAAGCAAATTAGAGAGTTTTTTTTCTGTAAACCTAAAGGTAAAATACCATTGATCGGGTGGTTTGTTTAATGTTTCCAGGATTATTCAATATTTCTTCATTTGTGTGTTGTGTGCGTATATTATCCACCCGTTTTGTACTTCCGCATGAAGTAGCTTTTTGTTCCCCTGTACCTCTGCTGCTGTGCCTATGTAGGGGGTCGAGGGCCTTGCCAAGCTGTATTTCACAGCTTTTGCTCTTGACTTCCACCATCAATGTAGATGAAAATACACGAATTGTTATAAACCGAAACCATGGCGCCGTAATCTTGGGTCCACGTCGACGGGGGTATGAAGGGAATAGTGACATGTTAGCTGGACCCAAGATGGTGGCGATTAAAGCCGCTTGAAGCGCTGATGGAGGAGAGTCTGGCGGTGCTTGTGTCACGTGATCGACACCATCCAATGATGCTCAACAAGCCAAAACATGATAGGCTAGAGTGAGTACATTGTTGGCAAAACGCAAAAAGAAAAGGAATGCGTGGCTCTGGGAACCCATACAGTGACTCTAGCCGGGTCTCTCCTCGGTGCGAGTCTCTCCCTTGTCGATGCAAGTTCGACGGTGGACGACGCAACGGGAGCCTTCGTTCGCCTTCAGAGCTCGCCGGCGTTCTCCTCCGACTCAAACAGGCCAAGACGCTGACTCACGAAAGACAGCGATGGATAGTGCCCGCCCCCTCCGCGTTCTATACGAAGGCACATGGCGCAGGCGTTGCTTCATTACTTGTTCCTGAGGCAGGCATCATCCCATTTTCTTCGACCCAGTTGTGGCACTCGTCACCAGTGGCAGTGTATGTACAATCGTTGCTAACTTTGTGCAAGTTGGGCCATCGATTGGCTGAATTGGAAGCAGATGTGTGTTTCTTCGGGATCTGCCTAAGAAAGAAGTATGTGGACCCGACTATGTTTGGACACCTGTCGTCGACCGGCATCCCTTGGAGATACAAGAAAAGGCTCTTCAAGGCTTACAGGAACTGCACAAGCGACTTAATTGGCAACATCCGAGTTGTGTGTGACCAGATGTGGTGCAACCTCCTGGGACAGGACTTCAGAAGGGCGAAGGACTACAGAGACTGGACTGGGCTCATGCGGACTGACTTCGAGAGACTCTGGTATGTGAAAAGAAGGCTTGTACTTGAAGGCATAAGTGCACGCAAATCGAACACGGGATTTCCTCCCAAGAAGAGCAACACTGGCCAGGGCAGCGCAACGGAACATGGGATTGTCAATCCTTGTGGGGCCGTGTTATCGGAACGCGCGGAAAGGCTGTTGATGAAGGGTCCTAAGTTTTGTGTCAATGTCAAGCCATCGCGCCTTGATGTTTTTTCGAATATCCAGACGGTCTCCAGGGTGGTTGATGTTGACGAAAGACCTGCTTTTGTTGATCAGGCACTTGACCGAATGGAAAACCTAATGAAGGACGATTATCCACTTGAAAAGAGAAACTTTCGGGAGGTCCGGGTGGTTGAGAGCGAGTTGAAAGAAAAATCCCTACAGTTGTTGCAAACGGATAAGTCGGGAAATTTTGCTGTACTCCCGTTTCACATGTTTAGAAAGAAGGCGGAGTGCACCATGAGTGGCCTATTTAATGAATCTGACAAAAACTTGACACGATTGAGGGGAGGTATTTGCAAAGAACTCAAGGAGTATGAATTCGACCAATTAGTCACTAGAATCAGAGGGGCACAGCGTTCAGAATTGGGCATAAAAGTTTTTCTAAAGGATCATAAGCCGGAACTGCCATTACGTGCTGTAATCAATGAAAATGGAACGTGGCAGAAAGTTGTATCGGGGTTCATTCAAAAGGGGTTTTCTTTTGTGCCGTTGGCGAACACGTTATCGCTAAGGAACACTGCGGAACTAATCGATATTTTGGAGGAACATCACCATGAGCGTCGGTTTGTTTTTTCAATGGATATAAAGAACTTATACTATTCCTTAGAGAAGAATCTCCTGATGGAACGGGTCAAAGACCACCTGGAGCTAAATCTTGTCAAATTCCAGTCTGGGGCGGGAATCTCGGTCGACAGTGTTTTACGTATTTTAGACTATTACTTGCAATCAACAGTGGTTGAGTACAGTGGACGCAAATATATTCAAAAAGAAGGCGTATGTATCGGATCAGCGGTGGCGCCGATTCTGTCGGAGATTTATTTGAACAGTCTAGATTGTAGTGTGTTGAGTTTTCTAGGGGGAACGCCAGAGAACTTGGGTTTAATTTGTTCGACGTTACGTCGACGATATTTTAGTGTGTACGGCAGAAGAAAAACTGGGAAGAGATTTGGAAAGAATAGTCAGGAAGTCCGCACCAGAATTGGAATTTACGATAGAAAGAGAGAAAGATGGGAACCTACAGTTTTTGGACTTGCAGATTCACGTGGCAAATGGTTTATGCTGGGAGTACGGAAAACTCATGCTGAAGCCTGTCCTACCGCGCTCGAGTTGCCACTCTAGGACGGTCAAATGCGGCATTATTAGATCATTAATAGATAATGCCTTAAACCGATCTTGCACCCACAACGTAAGTTGGGCAGGGGAGAATCAGTTGTGTCGACTAAAGAATGCTGGGTTTTCGGGTGATGGCATAATTGGACAGATTAAAAAGCTAGTTTCGGGAAATAAAGGAAGTCATGGGCCACGGCGGGGTCGTTGGGTGGTTATCCCGTACCACCATGACATCTCACACAACCTAAAGGCGTGCGCAAAGAAGTTCGGCGCCGACGTAGTTTTTGAGAGGGATTTTAGATTGGACCGATTGACCCAATTTATGAGAGCACCCAACCAGTGTAAAAAGGCGCACAGAGAGAAATCTACAGAATGCGAGATCAGTGTAGTGTACGAGATACCAATGAAATGTGGTGTCATTTATGTAGGTCAAACCAAAAGATGTGTCAATGACAGATTAATGGAACATAAACGAAATGTAAAAAAACAAAGATCCGAATTCGGAAATAGTCAAACATTTTAATGAATGTGCCGACTGCTCTGCAGCCTGGGGGGACGTAAAGATTGTAGAAAGGGAAAACAACGACATGAAAAGATTAGTGAGAGAGACCATTAGAATAAAGACGTCTGCCGAATGAATCAGTCACACGTCCGTCCACTTAAGTTCGGAAGCCGAAAAATATTTGCGGCTCACTGGTTTCAGAGTACCGGGATGGCCTCGGGGTGTCGCGGTGTGTGTGTGTTGACAGGGGTTCTGTCGGCGGCTTTGCGACTGGTTTGGGAGAGCCGGAGTGACCTCGGGATGTCGCGGTGTATGTATGTTGACACGGGATTTGACGGCAACTTTGAGTTGGCGCCGTCTGAGTTGTTTTTGTTTTTTTTTTTTTTTTTTTACTGGAATGTACGGGGGCTTGGGAACACGAAAAGGGAAGGGGTAGGGGTTTTGGGAAAAGGAAGGGAAAAAGAGGGGGACAAAGGGTGACGAGTGGCATATATGTTTGTCCTGTGAAATAAAGTTTGTAGCTGCGTTTGAGACTTCGTCCGTGTCGTTCTGTGTTTTGTCCCTTGTCCGTTTCCCCAGTCTCGGGTTTACAACTATGCTCTACCGACCTCTCGCTCAAGTGGAACCATTCCCAAAGATTCTCCTCTCTTGGAATTGGCTGGAGGCAAGAGGTGCGTTTAGAACTGCCGTTTTATTATATAAGCGAATAACACTCCGCGTCGCAATCTCATTTCGGAGGGCTTGAAAAGAAATGACGGCCACGTGGATGGGTCCACGTGTCACGGCGAGGCCGTAGGGCGACACCACCGTAGGAACGTCTTCTCCGCACGCACCCGTACACGGCAGGAAGCCCACCCCTGCCACCGGTGGTGGCCAACGGGCGTCGCCTCATGACAAACCCCATCTCGCAGGCGCAGTGAAAGGTGAATGGAGAACGCGTGATCTCTATCATGGGCCCATCGTGCGTGCATTAGGGGAGACACCGGTGAAAGTTGAACGCGAAAGGACTGGCTCAATTGGGACGTCTTATCTTCTGGAACAAATTATCGCGAGTCATTTATATTGGTATTCCTAATACCCGTAGTGGATTTGGCAGCACGACCGTGCTGCGGGATTTTTAGGGAGTCCACTACTTCTCAGGCCACACCGGGCAAAGTGTCGTCAGTATGGAGCAGCCTGCGAGTTCCTGCTCCCGTCTGAGCTGCAGGCTGAGGCTGGCCGCGATGTGCGCGCGCGGAGCAATACATCGGCCAAGGGATTCGGACTTGAGCTGCCCCTCCCGATGCTCAACGATACTCAAACAAAAGATATTTCCGGTGCCCTAGGTTTGTTGTGAACTTGATCATCCAACTGTCTTCTTTTTTTCCTCCGATGTAAACAATCCACGTCTATAGTAACACCACTACGGAATACTTTACAATCTTCAATCAACGTGCTACTACGAAACATGTGTTCAATTAACATTTTTCATAAATTGTCGGTTAGAGAGGTTCAGTTAGAGATCGGTTGTGCACACAACGACAGCTGGCACGAGCTTCGCTCGGAAGCCTGTCAGGATCGCTCGTGAGTGCAGGTAACCCGAAAATGTATTTTCATTCTAGGAGCTCTGGAGTCATGATTTTGAAAAGAAAGGTGAATTGTATAGTGAGATTATCGGTAGTTTAGCCCTACGTTGCAGTACAAAATACTTCGTCCAGATTGCGACCTAAAACATACGTTTCGTGAAGGCTCGTCAAACTATTTGGCGCCGGAGAAAGTCAGCCACCTGGATTAAGTCTTAATTTCGAACTCTTTTTGCTCAAGTTCCGCCCGCGAAAGAGCCCCAGTACGCACCTAATATCGCTACCCCGCGGTCTCCTTCCGCGAGATAAAATCCATTCGCTATTTGCAGCGTCACCATGGCAACGAAGCGTCTTCTTTATGGATGAACGCGCGAACGCAGCGTCTGAAGCCAGCAAAAGCAGATGCCATCTTTGGAATGCCGTCAGGTGAAATGAACGGGGCAACACTAGATAGCCACAGTCGGCGCGCCGTTGGGGACGCTGAAAGCGGAAGAGGTGACAAACCTTGGGGGTTCCAACGAGGCTGGGTGCCCGCCTAAGGTCCTATTTAATTTTCCTCCTGCGGAGCGAAGCGAGGGAAGCCTGGCTTGGAGCCCAAGCTAGCGTTGCCGCGTTGGCTGCAGATGGCGTTCGGAAGGTGGTGCGGCATTAGCTGGCTTCAGACTCTGCGTTCGCATTTGCGCCTAGGCGAAGCGCATGGTTTATCTGCTTCTAGCGCAGGGGTTGTGAAGATGTCAGAATGCCGAGCTCTTATTAGCTGATTGAAAAAAAAAAAATAGTGGGTAGACCTCAAGGCATCTAGCATGCTGGTCTCTGCACTATCCTTTCAATCAAAGCCAATCAGAGCTCAGCGTCGTTCTGACGTCACCGCAACTCCTGCGCAAGAAGCAGACGACTTGCTCTCCGCATTGACACTCGCTGACCATAGCGGGACTTTATCGTCGAAAGGAATCCCCAGGCCTCCGCTGGGGCGTCCCGATACCCTTCGTTAGTTTAATACGAAGAAAAACCCAAATTTGTTTTGACTGTTAACTTTAACGGTGTTGGTATAAGACTTCAACGGCTCCAAGCTTCCTGCGTCTGTTTTGCACACACCGTCAAACGTGTCGTTCACAAGTAATGAAGAAAATCAGTCAAGATTAATTACAATCCGGAATGTCACTTCGAGGCAAATCCCGGTCATGACATCGCGGATAGGAACAGCGTGAGGGCGGCCCCGAAACATGGCGGACTTTTAAGGCTGATCCACTCATTTGCGTCGGTTCCATTCTCAGGGGTAGCTTATGATGGCGTCACAAAGCAACCTCTTCCGTTGTTTGCCAAGCTCCGCGCAAGAAACAGTTGGCACCATGACTCTGTCGTTGCTGTTTTTTCGGTCGCTTTGAACGCAACCGACAAAATCGTCTAAACCAAGCATGAAAACAACAAAAAGAAACAGGACGCATCGATAGTTGCACCGGGCACGGCATAGACTCTTTTACCGTTTACAAACACGAACCGCCACTTGCGACCCAAGCGACTTCCGGTCGCTCCGTATTTGCGAGCCTGTCGAACTTGCTTATGTAACCGGTGATAAAAAGGACGAATGCCATATGGTCAACAAAGTTATAAATTTAACCAGGGCCTTCGGCTGTGCAATTTAACGTCTTGGAGGGGACAAGTTGATTTCCAAGAAATTTCGGAAAATTTGAACAGATTTCGCGCTTCTTCGTTGTTTTGGCTTTCACCTGGACAATTGGTGGTCAAAGGGTTCATGAAACGATTTTTCTTACTTTCACTAAATACGACGTAGAATCACTCCCTCTAAATAAAATTGCAAATTCTACGCAATGGCAGTCGGCAAAAAAATATTCGAGAAATATGAGCATCGTTTATCCCCTCAACTCGGAGCCAGAACAAGCGGCCATGTGGCGTGGTGCCTATCCTATGCTGCCAACGTTAATCATAGCCACGTGCTGAGGTTGGCAAAGTAGAAAACGCCTGCTGATCTAGAGGCATTGTTAGAGATCGGCTATTCTCATCACCGCAGTGGTTGGACACGAGCCACTACCCGAGTGTCCGCCGAGGCACTGATGATTACGAGCCGAAGTCGAGTGCTCACGCAGTCCTCGTGTTCTATCTATGAGCCGTGCTTGACTGTCGTTACGCGGGTGGTTTTTATCCCACAATTACGTCATCAAGCTTTGTGAAGGCAAGACTGAAAGAAATTGTTCCCTCTTATCATCGCAATTTCACCGCGACAACTAAGCTTCTGAATCGGTGGTGGTCTGTGCAAGCATTGGCGACGTGTGCGACCAAAAGCGTCGCTGTCATCGGCCTTCCACGATTGGTGAAACGCTCACTTTGACGAATTTAGTATAGACGAGTTCTTCGCTCATGGACAGAAATAAGAACAAAATGAGACTTTCAACTTTACCAGTGTTCATTTAGTAACGTGACCGCACTTTTTACGAACCATCGAACTTGTCGGGCGCTACTAATAGTCTCGTTGGTGACGTCACTGATAGGAACCGTAACAGGGCGCCACCAAAACATCTCGTCGCCAATACTTGGGCCAGACTAGGACCAGATACGCCTCTGAAAAGTCACGAACATTCCCACCCGATATCGATTCGTGGCCCCCTTTAAACGTTTCATTCACATTTGAAGCAGCGGTGTTAAGGTGGCCTTTGTTCATTCTTTGGATGAACCGAAAGCTCTGGGGACGTCAACGACTGGAGCACCGCCTGACGGCGTTTGCGATGAAAAGGATCTATAGCGCTCTGGGCTCGTCCTGAGAGCATGGTTGGAAATCGCAGCGCGAACGTCGGTAGTGCTAAGCCTCTAAGCAGTAGCGCTATGCTATACCTCTACGATAGACCCCTCGCTAAATCATCCAAGCACCAAGGAGCATACTGCGAGTGTAGATACACGCGCTGAACATGCTGGCGTATGCAGTAGTAACTATTCCGAAGCAAAGGCCTAAAACAAAGTTTATCTCGACGCGCGTTCGTCAACGCCTCATTTAGGTTATTTACTTGAAATCGTTTATAGACGTTTCCACTGTTTACAAAAATCACAGTCCACACGTGTTAAATCACAGTCCAGAACGCGCACGTTCGTCGCTTCGGAAAGCGAGCAAATCACGCGCCATACGCACGAACACTGAAAATGGAACCTGCCAAGTGTCCGGCGAGCGCGTGCGGCGCGTAGATTTACATTCCCAGCATTCTCCTCGAGGCTCGAGTAATTTAGCAATAAGTCCATTGGCCTCGAGACCCGGATTAGCGCGCTCTTGTGTATTCGTGGTTCTCTATGAGGCACGCCCTTCTCTATGAGGCACGCGCTGATTCCCTCTGTCCAGAATGCGGGTTGAGACAAAGCATCCACACTAACGGCACAGAGCACGGTCAAGGATACAAAGCATGAGCTCTTAGCAGTTGATTTCAGTGCGCGAGCGCTGCATTAAAACCTCCCATGGCTTCGGTATATCGTCAGTAGCATACGTTTTGCTCCAAGTAAGTGTAAACAAAGCGTAGTTCTGCTTTTCACCACATGAGCCGGGCCGATCGAATCTCGAAGCGAATCGATAGTTTCCGTGCTGCGGATTGGGGGCTCCCCAATCCGCAGCACGGATTCATGCTGCAAAGTGACGGCAGGGGCTCCCGCTAGCAACGTGAAGCTCTGGCGTATAGTATACTAAAAAGATCTGTTGGTTTTTGTTCTAGATTATAACAGCAGAACAAAAATATAAAAAGGATGAACCGAAAACGTATTGAATATTGGAGGAAATGTTTTTATCCAATATTCGTACGGAGAATTTACCTAAAACAATAGACCGATCACACCAGCCAGTTTGACTACGCCACCGCTGCCGCAATGCATCGAGGGAGCTTTAGACTTTCTGCACGTGCGACAACCTCGCATGGAGCTCTGCGCGTGTGGAGCATGAGGCGGCACGAGCCGTCTTGTGCACTGCTGCCTGCCTCCTGCGAACTAAAGTTATGGCGGCGTCACGCATGCGCCGAACGCTTGGTGAGATCGGTTTATTTACCGCACGGCAATATTCATCATACTACTTGGAGCAAAAGGACGTGTCCGATTTGCGCGCGATAAATGCTTGGCCGTTCGCTCAAAGCCCGATGCAATGGGGCGCATGTCGCGAGCCAGTCAAACGTCATGTTCAGCGTCCCAAGCAGACTTTATTTTTGGGTCCACGGCTGCCTCAGTGGCCGAGCTCCCTCGGCAGATCGCAGTGATTGGTTCTCCGGGTGCTCTGCGGGAAAGACGCGCTCGCATTTTCTAAGAGCACATCGCGTTTTCTCTTAATACATTTGGCGCGCTTTCCTTTTAATGTTTACCGAGGCGGAATGTGTCCTCCTCGTGCCGCACACGGTGGGCGGCTCTGGTTGCAGCGGTGCCCAGACGAAGTGCGGCGGACCTTTCCCCGCACCGCAGCGGCGGCGTCTGCGCCCGAGCTGCGAACCTTCCGGCGGACGCGCCTTGCTGGGGCCCGGGCAGACCGGAGGCGCTTCCACGGGCGCCGACGGAACGGGCTGAACCGGAACAGCCGCTTCCGAAGCCGATAAGGCAGCAGCGCGGGCGCCGATGGTCGCGCACATATTGAACCCGCCCCCTGCGTTCCGCGCGGAGCTATGGTCGGGGCCACCGATCGTATATATGCCAGCCTGCATGGTCAAGCCCACAAAGCAGGCTGCGAACGCGCGTGAGCTCGTCGCCCCTAAAAATAAGCATTAAAAAGACAGGCGTGGTGGTATAATCAGTGACGGGATAAGAACGGCAGGGGTGTATTCCAGTTGTCCCACCGCGAGCTCCGTGGCTTCCACAATTGCTGGGCTTGTCGTGAGCTTCGAGCGTTCTCGCGCAGCCAATGCACGGCACCTGAAACAGATGTCCGTCTCATCCTGGCACTGCAGTTGGGAATTTCATATGTCAGGGCGTTCTGCGCGCGGCTTGGGTTCTGCAGCAACTGCGTATTCTCGAGTAAATCTATACTTCGTTTCACCTTATGTGCGAGCGAAGGCAAAGCTGGAAGCGCGAGCACGAAAGCTCCGTGCGTTCAGGCTTTGCTCGAGCGCGCGAGCTGGGGAGAAACGCAAAAAGCGCTGGTCTCGCGCTTCTAGCTTTGGCTTCGCTCGCAGATAAGGTGAAACGAAGTATAGAATATTTATTCGCAACTGCCAGAGGTCCGCAAAGGCGGCAGATAATGTCTCCCTATTTTTCCTCGGGTAATCAAGAAAGACAGACGCACCTTCGTTGGAAAAAGCAAGGCCAATCGGAAGGGCGGGGGCGCGTCTCAGCTTTTTAGGAAGAGGGGTTTTGGCATAAAAGAGCGAATAATAGTAAACAAAGGTCAGAAGGGCGATCGAGGCGTTAAAACGGGGTCAAAACTGCTTACACATCATACAAAAGACAGTCTGCGTACAGGTTCGAACGCGAGTCACGACGAGACCCGTGCTTCGAATGCTGCATGGCAGTGGGTTCAAGGAGAAAACTTGACACGCGGCATTCGAACCACGGATATTGCGCTGACTCGCGTTTGCTGACTGTCTTTCCTATGATGTATGATGTAGGATAGTTCGTTTGCACGTGGTTAAATCCGGTATGAAATTAGTTCTCCTTGAGTCTCATGCCACAGTAGATGAGATGAAAGAAATGGGACTACACAGTGAACTTTTTGGCAACGACCCAAAGGACTGAGCTTCTAAGAGGATATATATATAGACCGAATCGTCGACGTCCTGTGCATGCCGTGCCCCATTGACCCGGTTGACTGTTTCGGAGACGGACGGCGGACCAACTCCAGTCTATTTACAACAGCGGGGCCAGTAGAGCGATGAAGCCAAAGGAGAAGACCGCACTATAATGTCTATGCAGAAACGGAAGATCTGAACAGATCACTAGCCGCCCCCGACTCAGCGAACGCGTAGACCGATCTCAGGCAGTGTAGGGCACTTGGATCTTGAGCAAAGGGAGTGAAGGCGGAATCGAGGACGTGGTACGCCTAAAGGGGAGCGCGCCGCTCTGCCTTGAAGTGGCAACACCACCAACGACAGCGGCTGCGGGTCGGATAGTTAAATGCTGCCCGCTCCGACCACTCCTAAAGCAGGGGACAGATGAGCGATGAAAACGGGCGCCGCGCGGCAGTATCCTAGAAACCGGTGCTGGCGTCCTTACGTCACTTCCACGCGGCGCGGCGTCGCTCGGATCTGGTCGATACAAATAAAGCCGCGCGGTGCGCCTGTGGCGCGCCTAGCGGCAAGCGGCGAGTGCCGCCCGGCGCCCACTTTCACCGCTCATGTGTTTCATGCTTCACTTTTGTTAGGAGCCGCACCGTGGCACCACTCTCTCGTTGCATGCTTTCAATAGCCAGTACAAGGCTTCTTGCCGGCGTTATTTTAAACGTCCAGGCTCGCGACTTTGCTCGCTTTCCAAAGCGATGAACACTGGCATGATGGGCACATGGCATTGAGATGAAGTATAAAAATGAGGTTATCGTCCTGCGCAGTTCGTCTCTAGAAAAGTCGCATTCAACACGTAAGAAAAGCGACCAGCTTCAACTTGTTCCAATGCACACAGGCAAGGCCGACCTAAACGCGTCCCGTTAAAGCAGTAAAGGGGCAGTAAAACGACTTTGACTCCTAAATACTTTGCGGCTTGTAGTTTTTCTATTGTTTATCTCGGCACATGCGCGAGAAAACATGACCTTCCCCAAAAATATACTGCCATTCCGTTGCGTAAGCGCCGAGAAAATGAAATGTAACCACTTACGCTGCCCGTAAGGTGAAACACAGCGACAACTGAGGTGTGACGTTGGAGCCACTAAGGCATCGGTTCAAAGAAGATGGACTGAATGAACGGCAACGGTGCGAGCGCGCTCCATATATAGTCCACAGACGCGTTTAGCTAGACGAAACGTCCATAGCGTTTTGGAACCAATGAGGTTGTATTATGTGGACAACATTTCAGCGTTTTTCTATACCGTAAGAGGGGAGAATGTTTTCGTACGTGACTTCGGTACAAAGAGTCACACGTGCTAAACGAAAAGCGCCGACTAAACAGGGACAAGGAAGTAAACGAGACGAAGGACACTCTCAAATGAAGGTTTATTGAAACAAAAAGGGTGATCGGTGGCTGACTGGGCTATCGCACACCTGCTCGGAGCACGTGGAGCGAAAACTCGCTCAGCAGAGCCCAGGGGTCCTGGGTTCAATCCCCACCCCTGCCCGTTTCGATCTGGATGAGCATCGTACCGGCGTGCGGTCGTGTATCACTACTGCGTGGTGCACGTTAAAGCCACCAGATTAGCAGTCGTACTGCGCTGGCTAAATTGCTCATCTACAGGGTGGAACAAGGAGACGGCAGGCTCTTTAAATCGACCGGAAAATTCGGTTTCTTAACCTATCGCGCTACGACTTTGTGCAGCGTTGCCCACAGATGGTGCATTTTTTTGTAAAATTTTCAAAGAGCGAACTTACCTGAGGAAAAAGTAAAGAAAGAAAAAGGCTTAGCTCCTATGGAAACGCAGCGACGTCACCGGTCTTCAAAGAGCACGGCGCCGTTTCCCACGGGACACAAGAGGTGGCGCAACGAACGCCGCCAACGAACGGGCATACGGCGCGCCAGCGTCTTTAGCAGACAATCTTTTCGACTCAAAAGCGGCGCGCGTTCCGCAGGCGGCGACAGTCGCAGAAACAAAAACAGGCGCGGTAACAACAAGCAACTGCAGTTCCTTGTCTGCTAAATACGCCGGCTCTTGGAGTCGTCTGCTCGTTCGTTGGCGGCAGTTGGCGTCGCGACCGCTTGCGCCATCTCTTGTCTCCCGTGCGAAACGGCGCCGTGTTGTTTGAAGACCGGTGGCGTCGCTGTGTTTCCATAGGAGCTAAGCCTTTTTCTTTTTTTTTTACTTTTTCCTCAGGTAAGTTCGTTCTTTGGAAATTTTACAAAAAAAATGCACCATCTGTGGACAACGCTGCACAAAGTCGTAGCGCGATAGGTTAAGAAACCGAATTTTCCGGTCGATTTAAAGAGCCTGCCGTCTCCTTGTTCCACCCTGTACATTGTAAACCAATGTCGCCTCATCCTGGCAGACCGATCTTACGCTGTACAGATTACTAAAGGCCCGTTCACACTCTTGCAACCGAGTACGACCGAGAGAGACGAGACCTGTTGAAACCTCTTAAAAGTTCTTAGGACGAGGGAACACACTAGCATTCTGGCACCATCTATGCGGTGACCCTGGAACTGCATTTCACAAGAGCGAAGGTTTCGCGGGATTTCCGAGGTCAAATGCGCGTAATAGCTATGAGATAGGCTCGTTTAGAACCTTGACAAAAGCTTTTTGAGCCAAGAAAGAAAGGATAATGCGCGAGAGAAATAGAAAATATGCCGGACCGCCAAGTTTACACTGCTACCCACTAGATGGCGCCAGTGTGTCCTCTCGTTGTAAGAGGTTTCAAGGCACCCAGTTCTTAGAGGTCGCAAGAGCGTGAACGGGCCTTAAACGTCCAATTTGACTTTTTAGACCCTTTTCAAAAGTCAGAGTCCTCTTGTGGCAGTCCAAATAGCTCCAATATCGCCGCTCTAATGGCGGTGATAGGAGATCATGCGCGGCTAAATCAAGCACCCTCGATTTCGTGCATCGAAGGTGACGTGAAACGACCAACATCTTTTCCTTTTTCTGCTCTATGCTTTCGAAGACGTTCGATTTTTCTGGGTCGCTAAACTCGTCAAACACAAAGTTGGGCACGAAGTTCGCGGAGCGTGATGATTGGACTCCCGCGACGTTGGCGTCACGCGGGACGAGATGTCAATCATCCAAGCTCTCTCGGTGCTCAAGTTCCAGCGAGAATGTTGGGCACAAAGTTGTAGCGAGCTTCATCGGAGCGCGCGCGAGCAACACCGTGGGGCCAGCCGATTGAACGGCTGCACTGATGACGTCGCGCCCGCGTGTCCCTACATCCCTACGCCGCGATAGAGTCAATGAAACGTAGATTGTACCTAGGCGGGCTGTAAATACTCTGAACTTTCTCGTCGGAAGATCGTCGTTTGTGAAAGTTATTGGTGACGACAAAGTGACGTTTGACAACTTTGGGAAGGAGATATTTGAGGCCAAAATCTTCGCTTCGGAATCGAGGCGAAGATTAAACTTTGTGATATTGTGGAGCCGTGCGCGGTGTACGCGGTTTCAGAGCTCATCTTCCGCCACTGTCAACAACGCCACCGGGGTCGGTCACCCACAGGCGTTGTGTATAGAGACGTCGGTAATGTCTGAGAGATGAGGGGGCGAGGGGGGATGGCGAGAAAAAGCCGGGGAAAGGGAAAAAAAGGTATAACCAACACAAACACACACTCAAATAGGGATCAGGAAGGGCCGTAGAAATTGTTCGGGAGAGAAAGAGAAAGGGAGGGGGGTGGGGTGATAGTAGTGAAGAAGGGCGATATCCCTTCCCCCGAATTTTTAGAGCTCAACTCTTATGCGCCCCTTTCGAGCTTGAGCGGCGTCGCCGTCGGCGTAACTGCGCGCGCGTTGCATTATAGGACGTTTTTTCACTAAATTTAGCGGGGAAATTGACGTCACGTGATTTTGACACCAATTAGGTTTCCCCGCTAAATGAGAAAGCAACAGGATAGGAGGAGGGGGGACGGAGAGGCATACCCTCCCCTCCGTGCCCTCCCCTCCTCCTCCTCAAGAGCTGCGCTTTAATTCGACATTATAGAGAACTGTAAACGTCTGTCATTTTTTTATTGTAACTCTCTAAAATGCTACAGTCCGGGGCTGGGGCAATATCCCCCCCCCCCCCCCTCCTTACACCCTTATGCTCTTTGCGCCCCCTTTTTGAACGCCACTGGGGGGGGGGGGGGGGTGAATCGCCCCCCTCCCCGTTCTTCTGTTTCGACGACCCTGCTTAGAGGCGTTCCAACTGAGCAATGACGAAAAACAGAACAGCGTGCAATTTGTTAAATTATGGTTCTAGAGATTCTGGAATTAAAACGGGGCGCGTTCCATGAACTTACGAGCGGCCATGACAGACTTTCAATCGCGAGGCTCGTGCCAGGGCTCGTTGTGTGCAGGCGCGTTCAGTGACGTCCTTTTATAGTTCATAACTTTGACGTCAGGGTCAGGATGATCAGTTGTGAACGACAAATTTGATGGTGCGTGTTCGAGTCGACGGTGAAAAGTTTGGTTGTGTACGATGAAAGCTTGGTGTCCTCGCGTTCTCGAAAAATCACTGTCAATATTGACCAAACTGACATCACTCTTATTTCAGTTGATGAACGCAGAATTAATCCCAGTTTGGCTTATCTTTGAAAGTCTATCATAAAAGGATTTTATCTCCCGCTGATGGGGGACAACTGCCTGTAAGCAAAATCCGTCCAAAGGTGGACAATGCTACTCGGCTGCTCGTGACCTAGCCACGTCGGGCTACACCACGGTGGGCTACACTCTGATCAAATTCAAAAGGCCGAGATAAATAAAAAAGACGACAGGGACGTTTTTTTAGTAAATTCTGCTTTATCGGCGGAAATAAGAACAATATCAGACTATGAAGTTTGACGGTGTTGATTTTAGAATGCAATTACCCAAGCCTCCGCTGTGCTTTTTAGAGACCATCAAGGTCGCAGCTGATAATCTTCATCGTGACATTATACGTATAGGAAGTATTCACTGGCGGCCATAGCTGTGTGCATGACTGCTGAGCACGTGCTGATGGCGAGCTTCCACAGTTCTTTTGTAACGTGCATTCCGCACCCTCAAGATTGCCAGTCTTAGCAGCCTATTAATGTGGCCTCGTTCAGAGCATGCGCTCTAGACATCACCCACAAATATGGCGCCCAGTGAATACTCCTTATACGAACCAAGTTCGTCTCCGTGTGCTGCTCTAGCTCGGCGCCTAGGGAGTAGTAGGGATTTTTCCCCCTTTCAATGAAAAGCGTCACGAAGATATACGGATCTGCGGGTTTGTGAGAAAAGAAAACTTCGCAGCAATCTTTCGGCTCCTCACCCCGCTATGTCATAACACGAAGAAAGTTGTGTCTGACGAGTTTAGCGACCCTGGTGTGGAGAAACAGTGTAGTTCCGCCATTAGAGCGTCGGGTCTGGCTCTGCACAAGGTGGGTAGACTGACTTTCGTAAAGGGTCTATTCCTGCCCGGAATCGCTGCCAAGGCGTCTTTCAAACTAACGATTTGAAAGAAGTCTGTGTGTCAGGGACTACCTCGTCCGTAAACGATGTTACAAATATGGTGCTGCGTTCGCACCAATATTGTTCTACAATATTGTTGCAAAATAGTCCAAGGAATGTATCTCTTACTAAGAAGTAACGGTACACAGGATAATTAGTTGCGACAGTCTATAAAACAGCGTCCCTATAAGTTACCAGCACTCACGTTCTCGCTGTCCCGCATAGACTTCCCCACCTTGCGCATGCGCGTCTCCGTGGCAGCCGCATCGTCTTTACACCATATTTCCGCTTTTCTGTCGGTACTTGACGCCTTTACGTGCACTGTCACGACCGAAGCCAGCTCCATAAGAATCATCCAACCATCGGGCACACACAGACCGCGAAGACGACGTTCTCTGTGTCAAGTAAGAGCGAAGCAGCGAATCTTTTTGGACGGCGAAACCCATGCCACTGAACCGGCCGAACAATCACCGTTGAACGGCGGATTCGTTGACGAGCGGACGCTCGTCACCAGCTTGTTAGGCCTATCTTCGGAGCAGTCCAAGTCCACGCACGCTCTCGCCCAGTCGAGAGCTCGAACGATAGCTATGCACACCAACAAGGGAAAATGAGAACAGCACACGACACACGGCAAAAACGGCAAGTTCGCAGAATTGAACGTCTCCCAAGCCGCGACTGGTCCCTAACCTGTTTGTCGGACGACGTTGCCAAGTGTCTCTTAAAAAAAAGGAAAGAAAAACAAAGGGTGAACTGTTTTGCTTTTGGAAGCGTTTTAGCGCGTGCTACGTGGCTATTTTCATCCCAGTTAAAACCAAATAAAATATAAACGCTTCCGAATGAATGCAAACGGGAAGGATAGTCCGGAGCCGCACGGCCTTTGCATCAATAATGGCTGCGCTCGCGACAGCGGTGGCTTCCACGACGTGCTGGAACTAGGAACGGAGGCTACAGTCCTTATAAAGTCAGCTCCAACCCTTAAGCATGCCCCCTCCTACAATATTTGATGCTGCGATTGTGTGTGGATATCTCTCCCTGCGTTCCGAATCAGTAAGTGCGTCGCTAACGCTGACCATCGGCGGTGCAGCAGACACCGCCATCTTGTTCGCGCGTTTGGGGTAGTAAATAGCTAGTAAAAAGGTAGTAATTGCTGCATTTACTAACTTTTTACTACCTATCCCGCGTTTGAGGTAGGAAATAGTTCGTGAAAAGTAGTAACAGTCAGAAAAAGGTAGTAACTGCTGCAGTTACTAGCTTTTTACTATGTTATTTTTTTAAGAGTGTAGAAGTAACACGGAAAAATGCCCGCCGTTCATTTGCAAAAATCTGAAAATCGTTGCACCGCCCGTTTAAAAGAGAGCTCATCTGGAAGCTTCATGAATAATGCGTGCAGTTGTTCGCAATTGTTTAAACATTCTCACGTGCTAACCGCTGCACAAATATTTTTGTTTTATTTTGTCCTCGAGAAATTGACACGTTATCGAGCAAGATTAATGACACAGATCATTCACTTACAATTTCAAGCATCGTTTTGAATGGTAAAATGAGTCGGACAGGCATTCTACAAAGTCCTCCAAATTACGAGTACGTAATTTCCTCCTCGTTAAAGTTTCCCGGACAGTTGTCGAAAAGAGAAACCGCGAGAGCAGCCTGTAACGAGCGTGGAGGCACGTGGAAGCAGACGGCGCGCGTCGAAGCAGGGCGAACAACACTCGAGGCGGACAGTCGCAAATTGAGGAGCGTGGGCCGATTCACTTTCCCTCCTTGGAAAGCGAGATAGAGGCGAACAAGAATGAGACGCCTCGCTCCGTGAGCGAGATAGCCTCGTCTCGGGAAGAAAGAATACGGCTCTCTTCCTCCTTCGAACGAGCGGCTCTTGTCCCGACGGAGTCCCTGCCGAAAGGACATTAGGCGGGGATGGAAGCGGCCCGGTCGATGGGCGGCGGGGGCGCCGCGCGACGCCGCCAATTGGCGCCCTCATCAGCTGATTGCCCCGCCGTCGCGGCGCTGGCTCCAGTGCTGCTAATACGCGCTCTCCCCCGGCGCGCCCGGGCAATTCGTCGTCAGTGCGCGAACGACTGCTCTATCTGCGCCTTCCTAGTCGCGCAGTATTGGGAATTTTCCTATGCCGTGATTATAGTCGGTCTAATTAAACTGACATATATGACCAAGAATTTTTTTTCTGTGTGAAAATTGCCGGCTATTTATGAAGAGGCCAATGCAAAAACAATGAAAATATTACTAGAACCAAAACCAAACATCGCATAAAAACAAAATTATGTACGACAAAAGTAAACGCGAAAATCAACATAGGTAGATCTCTGCACATACATGGGCAAAGCTATAGGCGCAGTATGCATGTGAAACAAAAAAAAAAAAAAGTCCATGAAACAAGAGTTGTAAAATACACGGTATACAATTTTTCCAGTCGATCTAGAGTCTTGCGTTGTCCTTGATGAGTGACGAGACTGTCTGAGAATGCATCGAAGCAGTCATTGTTTATCAGCTGTGAGTCCGTGACAAAAGCTTGTTCCACTCTTTAGCAGTGCGGAGAAAAAACTATACAGATGAACATCACTGTGGCAGAAAAACTCGTTCATCGTTTTGTCGTGTTTATTTCTAGACAGTCGATTAGAGTTGACTGCAACATACTCGCTGGACGAGAGACCATTCGACCTGTTGATAAGGTTGTATAAAAACTGTAGTCCGTCCATTTTCCTTCGTGTAGCTAGCCGTGGCAAGCCGGATAGCTGGTAGAGCTCTGTTATGGATGATCGCCTACCGTATCGGTTGTAGATAAATCGCAACGCTTTCTTCTGCCTATTTTCCAGTGCATTATTGATACAGACTTGCGGCTTTACATTGTAATGTGGGACAATCTATAGTTCATCGAATTCATTTTTACGTCACTGCGGGCCAATACGTCTAACGACCCTTTCTGGCCTCTTCTTTGGGGGAGAAGGGAAATAATTTGATGTGATGTTGCGCAAGAGGGCATACAAAGAAATGAAGAGGTTACGAATCGCGTATTTGTTGGTGCATCGCTTGGAAGAAAAGCACCGAATGAACAGGCACCAAGAAGTCACTCCATCGAGGACTGTACTAGAGGTTGGAATGCGATTAGTTTGCCAACGTTTTTCAATGTGGCGGCTTGGTACGGGTAAGACGATGAGACAGGGGACAAATGCGGCATAATGAGCACAGCGACTTACCTTAGAGTGGTGTCAGGCAGGTTCTCATTCGGCCCATCGCGGTTCGACGTCGCAACGACTGCACTTTCGCCAATCCCATCAACATCAAGGACCGACTACCACCAGAAACCTCACGGCAGTATACCTGAGCAACTGGGACACAGACATTTTCGAAGCGCCTCTAATTTCGAAGTGTTGGAGTCATTTGAAGATGAATCTTATGCGATCTAAACTTCTGTGCGATCCATCTCCGCAGCCACACGCGCTCAGTGCGTGCATCCGACGACTGAAGCTCGCTTCGATTGCCCCTCGGGGACTTTGCGAGTTTTGTCAGAGCTTTCGCTGGAATGGTGATGGTGTAAGGATATAAAGACTGTGTTCCAAATCGTACCCAAATAGATACGAGTTACTCCGGCGGGTCGTGTGATGTGACAGCATGGATAGACCAAAGCTAGACGCGGGTACACTCTAAGATAAAAAGGAGGAAAAAGGTAGCAACGGCGCGTCTGTCTCCCTTTTGCTGACGCGCCCCCAAGCGGACTCGAGAAGCAGGGATTAGTGAGACGTTTTTCTCCTTCTCCAGGCAGACGGGAGAAAGGTTCCGCCCTCTCGCCTCATCTACTTTGTGTTTTGTTTTTCGAGGACGTCGCGCGTTGTTTAATAAATGTTGATGACCTTCAGCGGCAGTGAAGGCCGCCTGTAATTCCGTCTCTCGGTCCAAACGTGCGGAACATTTCGCTTGCATTCACGTTCTTACCACTAATTTTGTCAAACGAGCAAACGAAGCCGTTAGAAACAGTGAAGTTCTGGAGCAGCGCCAGCAGCGCTACGTACACAGGGCTAAGACGGCCACCTCCGGACTGCGGAAGGACGTGTCGACCTGGAAGACGTTATGAAAACAGCTAAAAATGTGTCCAATACAGGCAGGTTTTGCTGCCGGGTGCCTGCTGATCTTCTGTGCTGAGTTCGGTTCTGTTTTCTGATGCCGCGTGCCAACCGGCAATCAACGTGGTTCTGTATTTCTGCGTGTCAGCAACGTAAAAGCAACTTCGCGATGGCAGTCTTGCGCGTTGTGAACGGAAGACTGGAATTATCGTCGATGTGACCGTGTGTTCGGGTATCGGTGGTGTAACAACAAGATGAGATGACGTAAACAGTCGGGCATTGATGCCGCTGGTCGGGCAGTGATCGAAGGGGCGGGGTGTCACAGGTTGACATTCCGCTTTGCATTAAAGAGTTTTAAGACCGCTCGAGGGATTTCGGTGCAATCGATCGACGTGCGGATAGCTCCTATCGTACAGTGGCCAATGCGACTGTCTCTACCCCAAGAGCAATTGCACTCTGGGGAGAGGACTGAACAGTATGGAAATATGACGGAAAGTACGTATATTTAGAGTTTGGGATTTTAGCATTAAGGAAAGATGGTAGGTAAAGTCGCCAAAAAACTATGTATGCTTTATTTTGCTTTTTAAATATACTACGGTTCCTGGAGAAAATGCCCTCCAAGAGGCGCGCTGGGATGAGCGCTAGAAGTTTTCGAGCTCACTACGGCGTAGCTCCCTACACTAAACACCTGCCGCTAGTCGCGGCTTTGACTGCATTCAAGTTGCTCGAAAAGCGATTTCTCTGCCCGTGAAGCATCACTTCCAGCCGAGTAAATATCCGGTCTACAGAGATTAATTCAAGACGACAATTGCAGCCGCACGCGAAAAGCACAAGAAAACAAAACAAACTACTACGATAGAAAAACTGGATACGATGAAGCGTGCGGGGAAGCAAGCATATGGCTTGAAACTGCAATGAAGCGGCTTGTTTTATTGGCTTTTCAATATTTACGGCATGAGCGTTTACTTTTAATTAAAAGATCCATCACTTGAGCCGTTCAAAATACTTCCAAAGGTATGACACTAGTGGGGGAAAACGATCAACATGCTGGGAATATTATGTTTTGCTTAGGTGGACACCGAGAAAATCCGTACCTTCAAAACGACGAGTATAAAAGGCAGAAACGCAGAACTCGGAAGTAGTAATGGGGTTAGTGTACTCTTGTATTTATGTTTGTATGTGCCCTGTACGTGTATGCGCTCAATGTATCGACCTTTGCATCGCTTATCACCCGGGCGAAAAGTGCTGAGGCACTGAGCTGGGAACGCTATGCGCAGCGTCTGATATACCGTACAACAGAGCAACAACGCATGTTTAGAAGGCGTTCCACAGCCCAGCAGACAAAGATGGCAACGCGCAGAAGGCAATTTTTTTAAAAATGTCTATATACTCAGCTGTTGCTTGTAGTATGCGTAATAGCGAATATGTGGATAAAGGTGCCCTAATTGCCCGAAGCACAATGGTGGTGTGAGCAAATAAAATTACTTTTTGTAACACATGAGTTGGGCGATACCTAGTTCTACCTAGCCTATAGCTAATTGCAATTATTCCGCTTCAGCCTGCAACCTGGTGGCAAACGATTTAACCTTCTTTCATGCTTCGCCATAATTTCTTGTTACCGTGCGACTAGGCTGCATGCTTCGAATTTGCCCTTTTTGAGAGCGGCTTTTGGTTTCGCGAATGGTTTACCACTCGCCCGTGATGTGCGGTTGACGAAGGAATTGTGGCTCGAGGAATAGCAAAGTTAAGACGGAAAGTGTGCGAAGGAACTGGGTACCGGTTGTCTCCGTTTAATATCGCAGTGCTGACGATGAGAAGACTGAGTGACTGGTTTCGAAACGCAAGTTTCTTTACCTGCGAAGGAAGCTGGCATCGGAAATAAATACAGTTCGCGGAAAGCTCGGGTCACGTTTTTATTTGCTGCTCCTCTCGCCCGGTACAATAGACGTACCTTCCTCGTTAAGCCTTATTAGCTCGATTTTCTCGATTTGGGGCCGTCATAATCAGCTGCAGGCGGCGGAGGAACTTTTCTCCCTTGCTTTCAGGACGAAAGTTTCTCCTTTTCTGAGGCGTTTGAGAAATAAGAGACGGGGAAGAGCGCGCGGACAATTGGGTGGGCACGCGGGGCTTGAGCACCCGCAAGTCAGTGTTCCATAAACGGCCATCCGAACAGGACACGTCTCCGGTCCTTTCCTCGACATAAATTTGGTGCCGAATCCCGGGAGTGTCCTGTTCGGACATAGGCTGCAAGAGCGTTGCTCCTTTTAGGGAGGACTATAAAGCTTCTCTTTTCTTACAGTGTAGGTTTTTGAATGCCGAGGTAAAAGCCCTTACTCTGGAGTAAGATCGAGTGGGGGGGGGGGGGGGGGGGGTGTCGGGGGCTTCCACGTGGGACTCAACTATCCACAAAGTATCGCACACAAAGCCCGGCCAAGAAGAGGCTCGCATTTCTGGCAATGGAGATGGCGTATACGAACGGAATCATCGTGCGATTATGTACAGTTTCAAACAAAGAACTTTCGAAAGACTGAATGAAATCGTCGTTGAAGAAAAGGAAAAACGACCATCGGAACAACGTTTACTGTGACCAGAGCAGTGTCCCGTGGCAGAGGACGCATATACTCAGAATATGTGGAATCTCGACTTATTCGGAAAATAGGATAAAAATGAAAGCGATATTAGCATTTAAAGCAGCGACTCAATCCGGAAAATTCCAGATTGCGCATTGCAAATACCTAATTGCTGGGCGTTGCGGTCGGGTCGAAGCGTGCCAATGTATGCTCGGGACGCCCCTGGCGCTTTGGCCAAGACCGCATCCGATATGCTATCCGCAAAGTGCGATAGTTTGACCACATCGGCCGGCTTCATTCGAGACATCTGTGGATCTGTAAGGATCTGTCAAACATATAATATCCTGCAACAAAGACCTCTGCAGAAAGAACGCATGAAGCAGCGGCGAGTTTCGTTATTACGTCTTCACGTACTCAAGTAGTCTCAGTTAATTGTAGAAACCTGACATGACTGGGCACCCCACAATGCCAGACTAATAGGCCAAATTAATATCGGTCTGGATTGGCTCTACGTCGCGGATTACCGGCCACCTCCACAAAGTCTCCTCAACAAGACGGCTTTGGCACGTGAAGTAGGCTTCGCCTGGGGCACGCGCGTACTGCGGCGAAGCCGACCTGCGGCATAAGCGGTTGCGCGCGGTTTTAACATTTCTATTCTAACATATCGGTGACGTATGCTGGATTAATTAATCGGTTAATTCGTCCAATGTGAAAGCCGATAAAGTTTATTTGCGGAATTAAAAATAAAACATTTACATTTCAAAAACTCAAAAAGACGAATTGCAAAAAAAAAAAAAAACAAAAAATCCTGAAAGATTGCGGGCGAAAGGCGTGCACTGAATCGTGGGAACGTCCTTGCTCAGCAGGCCTCAACCACCTGACACTGGAGGGTGCAAGGGAAGGAAGGGCAGTCGCTCGCCTCGCTTTGCGAACACCCCATTCAATGCGAACACCTCATTGAAAAACCGAAACAAAACAACAGCGTGGTGTTTCGCTTCCCTCCCCTCACCGTTGGCGGTAGCAACATGGAAAAGCTAACAGCAAGTATAATACCGCTTTTAGCCAAGTTTATGATAAGGGGTGGGCGGTTGTGCACTTTGGCAGCATGGCTTCCCGAAGGAGTGAAAGTGTAAGTAATTAAATTGTCTATGTTGAGCTGGACAGCCTCGGAGATGATGCATGTGACAGTCTTTATGTCCTATTCCCGTCTCGGTATAACTTGACAAACTGCGAACACTGGGGGCGTGGCTGACCAACCAGTCTCGCAGCGTGACCACCGCACTGCACTCCTACGGAAAAATCGGCTGCTTCGCTTTCTCGTCGTCATCTGCTCACGGGGTACCAAGCTACACTGAAGCGGAGTAGAAAAGGATCCCCTTGAGCCCCTTAGTTGACGCTTCACTAATTCATAGATTAATCTATTAGTTTCAAATCACTAATAAAGCAGTAAAAATTTGAACGAAAGGATTACCGCGATTCCTATAGTCGTATCGCTGCGATGAAAGCATTTTATTTTATTTATTGGCGCGTTTGGCATCCCTTCAAACGCCATGAGCGGATGGCGTGAGTAGAGAAGACGGAGTAACAAAGATCCATATTATTTTATAATCCTTTTACTGAAATCAAGCTGTCAACTACCGAGTAGAAAATTGAAAGGTGCGATATATGTGTTGTTTACCGATAGATGTTTATTTAAATATGAGACAGTATCGATAAATGACGGCATCCTGGTTGTGTTTCGGTTTTTTGGTGCTGAGTAGACCTAGGTGTTTCATATTTTAAAACTATCTATAGGTTTTTAAAAGAAATGCGTTAGCGGTTGTGTACTTGACGACATGGCGTTTCGGGCAGAAGAGTCGTCTAGTATTAAAGTTTCGATGCTGACTTTCACAGCGACGATGACGACCGTGTTAACCTCATAGAAGGGTCCACTTCTGACCGACTACTCGGTTAAGTCAGCGATGATCGATTTTTCGCTAGGTTAATCGACTAATTTCAACATTTACGATGGTAATGTTCGCACAGTCTCAATGCTCCAGGATGGAGCCATAATCGTCGAAAACAATAATCTAAAAGCAGCAAAAGGTTGTGCACTCGGGAAAGCAAAAGTAAAGGCTCGGTTGCCGGAGGCTTTTCCGATCGCCTATTTCTGGAGGCTTTAGCACCTCCATAAACAGAGGTGCGCTACACCAGGGATCAATGTAGACGCGACTGGATGTCGGGCGACGTTTCCAGCAATTTGTTAAAATAATGTTTCGCGTTATTGCAAATATAACGAACTGGGCGCTTTGTCCGTAGTTCTTTCTCAAAGCTCGGTGCTTTCCCCTGCGGCGGACTCCTCTGTCGGGGCACGAGTGGACACTGCGTTCGGCTCGAGTTTACGCGCAGCTTCCCCGATCCAGCACGAAGCCGAGACGCTGACGCAAAGAGCCGAGCGATGCGTCAGAAACACCGTAATCAATGTTGTTGCTGTCCCCATGGGCTGGATCTCCTCCATACAATAGCGAACACTGCTGTCATATATGTGTGTTCGTTGTGGCATTATAACGGCGGAATTTGGTCCATGAAGCTGTTTGGACAGCGGGGAACAAGCTAGCTTACAGATAAGGTATGGTGTCGCCGTTGCAGAGTACACTGCAACCACTAACAGTGGCGGATTTAAGGGGGCCACCGCCCCTCTTTAAACACTATAGGTTAAATTTATTTTGAAAAAAAAAGGATGTACTATTTTTTTTTTCATGTAAAGTCCCAGCGCCCCCCTCTTTTTCACGCGCCTGATCAATAAGTCCGCTCCTGACCGCCAGCCTGAGCTTTCTAGCCTGTACCATTCAAGACTGATTGTCCTACGCCAACCTTATTTTTTTTTTATCGAAAACACCGAATGAGCACGGAAGGATGGAGGTCCCATCGCTGCTTAGTTCGGTGTCCGAATGTCTGCAACCCCAGTCGACTTTGCTCGGAAGACGCGATCGCTGTCTTCGACGCCAGCGAAGCAACAAAACAAAAACAAAATTGACGTTCGTGTTTAGACAGCGAAGGGTCGGTTTGCTTTTGAGGTACGGCGACACTGATTTCCGCTGTTCTTGAGAAATTTAACCACTGCAGTACCCCGGGTATACTTCAAAGCGTCCCATTCGCATTTTACCTTTCGCCGACCCTCATTTGAACTTTCTCCTTTGAGCCTTCTCAATCCAATGTTAATTCGACAAAGGAAAGCAATTTGTTCCCATATTCTGGGACAGGATGGCTCGACCTCAAGAAACTAATAAAATCTATGGTATATGAATGCCCATTGCGACATCTGTGCACAATACAGATTTGATTGAAATCAAAACATTCGAACCGAATGTTTCGCATTTGGGCTCACTCTTATCTGGTCCGCACTATCCGACCGAATGACACCTAAACCTGGGAAGAATGAGATACGGGGAAAATGCTCCATTTTGAGCTTGCACCACCTGCATTCGAATCTCGCAATGCGATTAATTTAATAATTTACCTACATGTGCCGGCACTTGTCGCTTTACTTCATAGAAGATGTTCTACAAATGGCGTATACAACCTAACGAAAAAAGAATACGCAGTTGTCGTTTGTGGGTGTTGGAAGTCACCAAAATGGGGTTAAATTCTAGCACTTTCATTTTCTATGGAGGCGTGCAGCTGTGGAAAAGTTAGTCCTTATTTTACTCGTCTGTTGCGCTAGATAACTGATGATAAAACTTTATCGCTCTAGGTTGTGATTGCTAATACAATAAAATTGTTTAAATAAGAAAATATTCACAAGGCAAAATGCTACAATATTGACATCAACAGGCGTAAAACAATTTTTGGCGGGTTCAATGATGATTTTTGAGCTATAGCTTTTTTATTTTTTTTTTGTCTACAGGATAGTTCAGACGTACAAAGGAAAAGCAGCCAGGGCTTCATGATGCAAAAATAACACGGAGAAATCACTTAACGATGTGCATCAGCAGCGTCAGGAACCGGGCGGACGTAATTCAAGCTCCGAACAGGGCGCCCCTAGCGGCAAATGGGTCGTTTAGCGGTGTAGTTTTTGAGATCGCTTTTCCGCACCAAAAAAAAAGGCACAACTGCTGCGTGGTCGGCTGAACGCGTACGGCACAAAGTTTTAAACCGGGGTCACACTGCTATCAATTCATATAAAGTATACAGTCTGCAAAGACAAGTCAGCGCAATATCCGTGGCTCGAATGCCGCGTGCCAAGTTTCCTCCACGAACTCATTGCCAGGTGGCACTCGAAGCAAAGATCTCGCGGAGACCCGCGTTCGAATCTGTTTGCAGACGGTCTTTTGTATGATGCAGGATGACCCCGGCTTTACGGCTTCTCTCCGAAGCCGCACGAGGCGGAGCACCGCGCGACCGGGGTGCAACTTGTGCGCCGATGCAAGTATCTCACCTTGCAGTTCGCGTTTTGCTTTAAGCTGCTCTCGAAATATGCAATTAACTATTATCTAGCGACGATGGAAGGACATGGACACCTACAGCAAACTCTGAAATATCCAATGAACACTTCGCCGGTAACGAGAAGCGGAACGAAGTCGTCCACCGAAGCTACACCCCACGCTTGGATCTTCTATCAGCCTAGAGGAAGAGTGCTGGGAATCGCGGAGCGGCACGAAAACAATCGCCGGGTTGTTGTCAAGTTGATTGATATATAATTAATATATAATTCCCTTTTTCATTCAATTCTTCGTTGTTGCCATCTGGTCTGGGGGACAACAACAAAAGTAACTTTGACAGATTGAGGTTAATGAAAAAAAAAAAAGCAATAAGGATAATTGAAAATGTCCCACGTGATTATAGTTCTCTTCCTTTATTTATACAGCATAAAATACTTGACGTATCTAACATGTACTCTAATAGATTAACTGTCACATACCGTATTTACTCGAGTAATAGCCGCACTGTTTATGAAGAAAACCTGAGGGGTCGCTTTTCCGCGGAGCACGCAGATTGCCAATCACCGCGATCGACAGCATGATTCCAGCTGTTCACAGGACAGAGATAACGTCTTCGTGCGAAGATACCACCTGTGAAGATGGCATTTGAATGGAGTATCATGTTCTCGATCCGGTTATCCGCTATGTTATTTATGCGCAACGCAATGATTGGCTGTATATGTGTTCTGTGGGACAGTAGACGCAAGGGCCTTGATCATAAATAGTGCGGCTATTACTCGAGAAAATACGGTATCATCGTGCCTTAAGAGAACATATTACAGTGATTTTAGACCTCGCTAAACTTGAAAAGAATGTATCAATATATCCCTCACGTCATTGGCATCCATGGCGAGTCCCATCATCTAGAACTAATTTTGGCTTCCAGAGGTTGAGTTACAGATTACCGTCACTGTTGAACACCTTATATTCCCAAGAAGTTGCTCCACCTTCATTAAATGCCCATACAACTCAGACTTTCTTATATTGAGTGAAAACGTTTGTCTTATGTTTATTATATCTTCTACTCCAGTCTGTTTTGAAGCGCAACCTATTTTCAGTGACACTTATTTTATACGACATCTTATATAAGTTATCTTTATTGTGTTTGTCTTTCGTGTCTGGAGGTCAGTGTGGGTAAACTTTCGTTAAATGTCCGTAAAATTTAAATTTCCTCTAATAAATAGAATGTTTGTCTTATGTTTGTTATATCTATCTATTTCAATGTGTATTGAGATGATACTTATTATATTGCTAAATGTCATGTTCCGTAAGTTATTTTCACTGTGTTTTCTTTTGTGTTTTTGATGACAGTGCCGCTCTGCCCTGTGTGTTGGGGGAAGGAACCCGTCAAGTCGCAAACTTGCAGCTTTTTTTCCTGGCCCTCCTTGTCACATGTGTGTAAAAGCGCTGGGACAAAAATAAACTGATTCTGAACCGATTCTGATTCTGATAATTAGCGCAGTCCACTCAACGCCAACTAAGAAAATTCTCTGATATACTTAGGCAAAGCTCAACGTTTCTTTTTTTTTTTTTTTTTTTTTGCGTGCGCGCTCAATTTTGTCTTCGGAGTACAGCACGCCTTGACATCCATTTGTCCGTCGAAACGGACCTTCTTCACATTGTATACGCGTGGCCAGATTCGTGAAGGAGTTTCCCCTTCGTCATATTGGAACCACGGAAGAAGCTTTCCGTATTCGAAACCGCCCTAATCTACACGAACTCAACTCTGTTACGTCACGCCGCGGTGGTGGCGCGACGGGCGCACTTCCGGTCTGGAGCGGTGGGCAGAAGTCGCCGTGCGAGACATGCATTCCTGGGTTCTTTTTGGAGAAACCAGACAAAAAACCTACCTTCTTGTCAAAATGCTGCGACGGGGGCTGTACCAAGAGAGTCTGGAAAGGTTTGAAGATCAGTTTTCATGCGTTTCTGCCCCCTCCGTTCGTCCAAGAACGTGGATAGTAGCCGTGAAAAGGGCAAACCAGACGCTGTCGAACTACGATTGCTTGTGCGGGCAACACTTTGTGGTCGCCAGATGTATTTGTTTTGTTCCAACATGAACGAGAGAAAACCGCCGAGTTGTCCGGACCACCGACGGGTTCGGTGCGTCTTCAAATCCACACGGCCGCCTGATCGTTCGAACTTTCGTCTGCTCTTTCAAACTTGTCTGCTTTTTGTCGTCTGCTCGTTCAAACAAGAGCGACCCGTATAGACAAAACTTTGACCCGGTGATTGCAATAAGAAGTAATTGCAGGCCTCAAAAGACTTAAGTAGGCTTGGTGCAAGCACGTATCCAGGGGGGGGGGGGGGGGGGGGGCATGGGGCCCGGGCCCCCCCCCCGAAATCTTCCATTTTGCTGGGACCTCCTCTCCCTCCTCCCCCTCATTTTGCTGGGACCTCCTCTCCCCCCGAAACAAAATCCTGGCTACGTGCCTGGCTTGGTGTAAATAGTAGATACAAGATGTTGATCATTGGTACCAGTGGCCATCACCGACTTGTTACGCTTGGTCTGTTCCCGCTTCAGATTTTCAGTATCGACGTCGATCATCGCCGCTACCTTCTACACTTTTGCAGCACGAGCGACGTCGCGACTGAAAATAGCTAGAGGAATCTCATCATGGTTTTGGCGTCCATTCTGCGGCGTTCATACGAATAAATCGCCGCATGCCAAATTATTTACGCAAAGTTTAGCGGCGTACGAGCCTCGATAATTTCGCTCAGGCGATTAAAGTGTTAAGACATTGCTATGAGGACGTAGAATCGACAATTACAACGCAAAAAAGAGTATGCAGATTCACACAGACGCCGACAACGTGACATTCCAATGGTTTGTTGGCGCGGGACGCGGTGCTTCTTGCCCGCACTCCATTGCGCATGCGTTCGAACTGTCGTCTGCTCTTTCAAACTTGTCTGCTTTTTGTCGTCAGCTCGTTCAAACGACAGCGGCCCGTAAACCAAACGTTGCCCCGGTAATTGCGATAAGAAGTAAGTGCAGGCCTCAAAACACTTTTGAAGGTTGGTTGGGGTACGTAGGCTAAGTGTAAACAGTAGATACAAGAAGATGTTGATCATTGTTACCAGTGGCCGTCACGGACTTGTAATGTCCGATTCTACTTGCGGTTTTCAGCATCGACGTCCACCATCTTAGCTGCGGTTCAAGCTTTTGCAGCCCGAGCGACGTCGCGACTGAAGATAGCGAGCAGAATCTCCTCGTGGGAGTCAGGCTTTAGCGCCCATTCTGCGGCGTCCACGTGAAATGAATCGCCGCACGTCACATTATTCACGCAAAGTTTTGCCTCGTTAATTTCGCTGAAGCCGCTCAAGTAGTCAGACATTGTTAGGAGGACGTAGAAACAACAATTTCAACGCGAAAAAAAGCACGGGGACTCCCACCGACGCCGACAACAACGGAATTCAATGGTTTGTTTATGGGCGACGGCGGGCTTCCTGCCCACCGTCCACCGCGCATGCGCGGCGCCGGTGGCGTCCACTAGGGGTGCTCCGGCTTGTTTGTAAACATGAGTTGGTGTATATCACGGCGGGGACACTTTCCGTTGTGCTCTTCGTCACCATTGCTCCCCGATGATTCTGCGCAAGGGTATTCGTAATACGCGAATCGCGTATTACGAATACCCTTGCGTCCCCTTGAGCGCATACTGTAAACGACTAAATTTTCTCAAGGACCTCATTTTTGCGGATTTCGCGAATCGCCTACAAACGCGAAAAATACGTCCCGCGAACAATTCGGGCAATATGTGAACGCTACGGAAGCTACACTCAATTCGCGAAAATTAGAACCCGCGAATAATTTCAAATTTTCAGCTTTGGCCCGATTCGCGAAAATTTGAGCCCGCGAAAATTATGTCGTTTACAGTATATAGAATGAGGAGGCTGCATGCAATCTCGGCCAAGGCCTCAAAATGGAGCCTGAGACGCGACGTCAGACCGTGAAACGTCATGGTCAGTGTCCCGAGGATCATTTTAAAGGCGGACCTCCGACTGGACCCCCGCGGAAGATCGCTGTCCAAGTGCCCCGCGGGAAAGCCCTCGGGCAGCATTGAAATTGGGAGCAGCGCAATTGACGGTGGCTTCCTCCGGGTGCGACTCTTGGGTGAGACCTCGGCTGCTTAAGACTGGTTCACACGCTCGCGTGAGTCCGACCGAGCACAACTGCTATGGCTTGCGACTTCAATCGTTTTGCGCACTGCTATGGCAACGGGGCGGTTGTAAGCGGCTTAAAACCCCGTCGCCATAGCAACCCGTAAATGGATTAACGTCGCAAGCCGCTGCAGCCCCACTCGGTCAGATTCACGCGAGTGTGTAAATCGCTCTTTTTTATTTATTCCTCGATGGCTTACAAAAATGGCTGCTGAATGAGGTAACTAAAAGGACCCGTGAAAAACCGAAAATAATCGCAAGGTGACATTGCACACGAGGTTGGCGATATCAGAATGACACAGCAGATCCTATATACTTGGAATATGCGTAGCGCTTCGGTGCCGCCGGTCGCCCTCTCTCGAGTAAAAAGAAAAAAAAAAAAAAAACCGACCCTTTATCGGTCATGGAGTTAGGCCGAATGTGTGAAACGCCTTCACTAAACGTCCCGGACGTTTTCCCGGCACTGCGAAGTGACGCAGCTGGAGCGAGAGGCGCGCTGACACGCGACGCGAAACCGTGGCCTCGATGAAGAGCAACGACGCAGCTGGACCGAGAGGCGAAAGGTACCTGGCCCGTGGCCAACTCTGAGTCCGTTGCCGATTTCAGAATACTGTAAAATACTAAGATTTTTTTCGAGCGCTTTTTCGAACTTTTCTCGACGCCGAAGGATAGCGCAGCCACCGAAGCATTTCACGCCTTAATAAGGAAGTTATCGGGTTCTTATAAAAGAAGATTTTTATCAAAACTGTGAAACGCGAGAGCCCTTTCCTCTCGCCATATCGTCGAAGAAGTCGGGCGAACTAAGAGAAGCGTTTCTTTCGAGAGGGACGACCGGGTCCTCGAAGCAGCGTCGCTCCACCCTATGCGCGGCTGCAACCGCAGCGCGGCTCCGTCGGTGCGCGCACCGCCTCGTGCCCTGGCGCACTGCCCGCGATGGGCGGCGATAAGCGTCCGCGATAAGCGCCCGCGATAAGCGGGCCACTCACCTCTGCCGTGGGAAGCTGGCTGCCCGAGTCCGCGGTGCTGGGCGTCTTTCGGCGTCGCTCGGTCCAGGGGGCTGCAGCGCGGCGGCCGACACCCGGAGCGGAGCGCGCACTTTGCCGCTGGTTCCCCGCGGCGACGCCGGGGGGCGCCAGACAACGCCTAAACCCCCATTGGTGGTAGCGAACCCCGCCCCTTTGCCGGGGCCCCGCCCCTCGGTGAGATCCCCGCCCCCATCGGTGGGGTTGTTTTCCCCGAAGCGCAATTTATTCGCGCTCGATGCTACACCGGGCCTCGTTATCGCGGATCGAAAGAAGAGGGAAAGTACAGTTGCGTCGGGAGCTGCTTTGTTGCTTCGAGGCCGCCGGGCTCTCCGGCCGCGGAGGGGGTTCTTCGCGGCGCCTCTCGTTCCTTCGTCAAAGCGCAGGTTCCCGCCAACACCGCGGCCAACTTGACACCGTGCTCGCTTCCCCCACGAGCGCCCGAGAAGTGCTCGGAATAAAGCGTTCGCATTTATGGAGCGCGAAACGCATCGATCGCTATTTGCCTGTTCTCGGAAGACGAGCGAAGGACTCCGATCCCAACTGGGCTCCCCGGTGCGGCATATTGAGTCTTCCTTGCGGACAAAACATTAAGCAAATCCAGGGTCCTGATTAGCCAATTTGAACGGCCTTTCGGAAGCAGCGGACGACCGTGACCTTTCGCGTTCGACGTATGAGATAAAGCGGACGTCTCGTGCCAGGAAACCCAGTACCGTTGACGCGACCACGGAGGACGGCGGCGACACAATAGGGAATTGTAGTAGACCGTTTTTCTCCTCCGCTACGGTATCCCTGAAGAAAACGCCGCAGCTGCGCATGCGCGCCGCCAGCCTTATCTGCATAGTTCAAGGTCTTGTGGCGGATTACGGAGCGCTATCCGGGTGCTTAGCGGGCTGCGGAAACGGTCTACTACAATTCCCCGGTGTCTGGGGATAGTGGCAGTAAACAACAGTTTTGACGCCGCAAAGCACCCAACGCCGCGTGCGCGCTAAAAGAGCGTCGGCCCGTGACAACAATAATGGCGCGTAAAAGCACACGCAAAGAGGAGCTAGTTAAATGCGTGAGATACTGACGGCTGATTGCCCGAGCCTTTCTGCCGCGTAAACCGGGGGAACGTGTGGAGTCAGAAAAAGGAAGCCGCCGCCGCGAGTGCTGTCGAAGTTCGTAAGATCCTAGAGAAGGGCCAATCAGGGGTTCCTGATATAGCCTTTAAACCCACGAGGAGATCCCAACATGCTCCCGGGCGCCCCCGTCCGGTCATGTGCACCACGAAGCGGCTCGGTGCATGCTGTGCCTCGACCTGACGTCGCCGCGCCGAAGAAAACGCCCTTCCTCTTCCTGTGCCACTTGCCTCTCGCTCTGTATAGGAATGTGTTGGCTGCTCAGATTGGAGCGGAGCTTCCTCCTATTCTCCGACGACAAAATGATAGAAAGGTGCCGTCAGTTTCGAGCCTGTACCAGGGATACCGGGTTGCCGGAATTGCAATCATTCCGGAACAGGCACGTAGCCAGGATTTTGTTTCGGGGGGGTGCCCGCCCATGACAAAATGCTGTATGAGGGGAGGGGGGAGAGGAGGTCCCAGCAAAATGGAAGATTTCGGGGGGGGGGGGGGGCCCGGGCCCCATGCCCCCCCCCCCCCCCCCCCTGGATACGTGCCTGTTCCGGAATCATTCCGCACTTCAAACGACCCCGGAATAAATTGGGAAGGGAATGGAGGGAGCGCTGGGAAGAATAGGGCGGGAACGGAATTCCGCGCATTTTAAGGGAATACAGCGCGAATGTGGTTCTTCTGCGAGCTATGGCGATCTTCGTAACGGCATACGGCCTTGTAGCGCACCACTGGCCAAAGTGGCTCTTAGAGCATCATCGCTGCTTTTAAGGTGAGCGACGACTCGATCGTCTGACCGGTTGATGCTCCTTGGAGAGTGGCACCCCCAGTGAACAAACAAAAACTGAAAATTTGTAGCTTCTTGCCACGCGCGAATTTGACATCTGTAGCCATGTATATGCTGCCAACAAAAATCTCTTCTGTAAAAAAAAAAAAGAACAAGTTAAGTGGTGGATGGATTGATATCGAGGCATCACTTTTGAGCTTGTTAAGTGGTCATGCTTAACAAGCGCTTTACCAGCATGACCGATTTCCCAAACTACTCTGGTTATTTTTTTTGTTGTTGTAAGTGAAAGTTTTTCTTCCCATCGGTTTTATTTGTATTTCCAATGTCATAAAGAATTACGGCATCTGAAAAAAAAAAAAAAAGTGGATTACGCAGATAGATGACAATCCACCGTTCTCAATCGAATTGGAAGGAATCAGTATCTATGTACGTTTTCCGTTCAGTAGAGGATGCTGACAAGTTAGTCAATGTTTTAAAATTCAAATTCTCCAGAACCGAACGCGTTATGCTGAGCAATTCATTGTTATCCTGCTTTGTACTTGTTTGAGGATAGAAGTTTGTCACAATCTTCTGGGCCAGCCTGTCACGAAGCAGAAGTAAAATGCGACAAAAACAAAACCCACTTCAAACAAACCTTTAAAAGGGTTGGTCGACCGGTTGACGTGCGACGAGGCCACTCCCGGTGCGAATGAGGGAGGTGACGACAGGGTACCAGTGAATCAGGCACGTATCCAGGGGGGGGGGGAGGGGGGCCCATGGGGCCCGGCCCCCCCCCCCCTCCCCTTCCCGAAATCTTCCATTTTGCTGGGGCCTCCTCTCCCCCCTCCCCCTCATACAGCATTTTGTCGTGGCAGGCCCTCCCCCCCCCCCCCCCCCCCCCCCCCCCGAAACAAAATCCTGGCTACGTGCCTGCAGTGAATACCAAACCAGCATTTTAATGCGCACTTTAAATGAGCAATTTTAATGAAACAAAGTAAAACGAAATCTAAAGTGAAATACAGATGAAACGCACGCTCACTATACCAGCTTGTAATAATACCAAAGAAAAACTCAATACATGCCGTAGTCCGAAGGCGTACCAACTACAAAAGACATAAAGACAAAAGTCTTATCTCTCAATCGCCCTCTCACCGGCAGGGGTAGCGATGCTTCCAACGTAACGGTCCGTCGTCCGAGTCCTTGTCGCGCAATGGCCCGCACGCCCCGCAGCACAGTGCAAACGCTACTCGGGGACACGGTGTCCTAACAGCGAGTCTCAGCTCCACGTAACACGGGAGAGATGGCCGTACTTGGAATATATTTCACCCTGGATATGGAAACACACGAGTTTTGGCGTGAAACCACAATCCCTGCTGTGAATCGCAGCTCAGGGAGAACCCGACTTTGTTTGCTCATCTCGACAGTCTTGTCGGTCTCCAGAGCCTACTTCTCAGCGTGTTATCTGAATCTTACCTGTCACACTACAAAGGCGGAAAAAGAGCGACCTCCTCCCCAGAACTGCGTGCGGTGGTTATATGCCAACTGTGGATTACTCCTAATGAGTCACGTCCTGCTATTTCACATGCCGACTAAAAAGAGTGAGTTTAAAAAGTGCCGAAAAATACTTGGCATATTTTACGAACGAATATATGAATGTTGAAACCAAGTTTACTTTTGACCGACAATTCTTCAGGTTGTCAATAGCAGAGAGGGAAAGAACACTGAATATGGCGATTACGGCAGTACGCAGACATCTAATGCCAAACGCGCGGTTATTATACTTGACTGGTTCATCCGGAGAAAATTCAAATCGATCATCGTTTGCAGTGGAACTTTCTTGCACTTCATGATTGCTCCAATACCGAGCGAGGCGACAATACGCTCTTAGAAAAAAGGGTCTCCTCCCTAAAGGGAGGGACATAACCTATATTCCTTCAGAGAGGGAAAAACGTTCGTCCCTGAAAGCAGGGAGAAAGTTCCTCCGTCGACCGCACCTCATCATGGCGGCCCCGAATCGAGCAAATCGAGTTCAATACGCTACGTCTATTGTACGGGGCGAGAAGAGCACCAAATAAAAGAGTAACAGGAGCTCTCCGCAAATTGTATATATTTCCGACACCAGCTTCCCGCGTAGGTAAAGAAAGTTGCGTTTCGAAAGCAGTCCCTCAGATCTCGTCGTCAGCACTGCGATGTTAAACGGAGGCAACCGATATTCAGTTACTTCGTGCACTTTACGTCTTCTCTTTACTATTCCTCAAGCCACAGACCTTTCGTCAGTACCGCACATCTCGGAGCAGTGGAAAACTATTCGCGAAATCAAAAACCGCTCTCAAAATGGAAACTTCCGAGCAGCTTACTTGGCTC